>VMBQ01000311.1:69481-229255 GCA_007657795.1 Dreissena rostriformis | reverse complement strand
GTAGTAGTAGTAGTAGTAGTAGTAGTAGTAGTAGTAGTAGTAGTAGTAGTAGTAGTAGTAGTAGTAGTAGTAGTAGTAGTAGTAGTAGTAGTAGTAGTAGTAGTAGTAGTAGTAGTGCAACAAAGAAGAAGAAGAAGAGGTAGCAATAGCTTATCATGTATATTTATTTCTCTTATATATCGACCCGTATACTATAATTAAACATGCTTTTCAAACTTAATTTTCGCATAATGATATAAATATTACATTTGTATGTAAATGCAAAAGCAAAACTTACATGACCATTCGTTTTATTGCACGTTTATTAAACCTTATGTGTTGATTGTATTACATTAACGCGACTTGCAATTCGACATGAACGAATTAGGATCGGACAATGGTAAATAATTACGAGATCGTATTAAAAAGATTGAAAATCAGTGCAATTAGGCCATAATATATTTGCTCTTTGATGAAAGCGATGTGTATTCCAATGAAATAGGAGACCTTTTAAAGACCATTTAACCATAAAGACAAAACAAAATAAAAGCAAACCAAATTCCTTTCAAAAAACAAAAATAAATAAATTCATGAATAAGCCATAAATGAGGTATTTGTATTCATACATTACATAAATAAGTCAATAGTGCATGTTGTAAAAACGACCATAAATATCCCTTTGCGTGAAAGGACAATGTTTGCAAGCCTTTTTATGGTGGTAATACATCTGCGGGGTAAGAAGTCACATATTTAAGTATGTCATTAGGCATTTCTAGCAATGTGTGTTATATTTTCAAAGAAACGACAGACAACCGAGAGGAACCATACCTCTATTTGATATGAGAGAGATTGTGTCAAATGTTTGTAAATATTTTGCCAAAATCATAACGTTAAATTGTCATTTATCAAAGCTTAACGCGACCCAGTGTTTAATTCATGTAGGGATATTATTATGCATGAGTGACACTCGGATTCGATGAATGTTAAAGACAAAGATATGAAATTGTTATTTCCGATTCGCCTGATTCCACAATTATTCTGGTTCATAGTTTGTGCTTTTTATAACACAATTGATTATTTAGCGTTTGAATACCAATTTAGTATTTTTATAGATATTTTGGACTGATGCGTCGCTGTAAAAATGGTATGAAGACTCGTTAGTGCCCAATACAGTCACTATAACGAAGGCTTTCCTTCAAAATCATTGAACATTTAGAAAGTCTGTTTAGTACTACATCATACATTTGCAGGCTTTTGATAAACGTACAAATTTAATTAAAATTGAAGATGCATAATCTCCGATAATTAAATAGAGTATTTTGTTATTTATACAAGGTATGTTTTGCTTATGAAAAGGAATCCTGTATCAATAAAATACCGTGGTATGACATGGAACCACAAACACTATAAAGACTACAACAATAAGTATGGATTTGCATAAATTCACCTTGTTAAACGGATGTCAATCAATAATGTCATCAACTTTTGACATATCTAATCAGACATCTGTACATTTTTATTACCGAAAGCGCTAAGATCCATTGTGAGTGACTCATCTTTAAGAAATTTTAAATCGAACACAATAAGTCGCATTTTAAGGAAACGTGTTCACAATTTGACAAAAAGACAATTTTCTAATAAAAGTTTATATCAAATAAATACATGTATTTATCATATTTAAACAAGCGATATAAGACCTCTTTAATATAAATAGTTTTCAAACGAACTTGCTACACTAATAAAAAGTATGTAACGTTTTTCCAATTATTTTTATAACTACGTGTATTACTTACATAGAGCTTAACAAACGAGTCAAATAGCGAATGCTCTGAGTGGCTTAGTGTCATGGATTCGAACCCCTGAACATATATTATCACTCAACTTTGTAAAACCTTTATAATTATTAATTATTATTATAAATATGATATATGCGTTGGTAAATATCATAAATAATAATTTTGATAAATAATAAATCTGTTAACCAGTCCCTTCGAAGCTTTGATATACACTAAACTTTGGTATGTTAACCCGTCTAGGAATAGAACAGGACCCGCCGTTTTATGACCGCTACGCATAATAAATATTTCAATAAGAATCCAGTTAGTCGAGTTTTATAGTGATAGACAAGTATTGAATTGCAAGATTGAGGAAATTGTTGAGCTCTAATCCGGTTTTATTGGATCAAATCAAATAAAAAAATAAATAAATTGGGCAACAATTGTTTGCTTTGCAATATATATGTTTTTATACACAAGATATTACACGCCTTCACACGGATGCAACTTAAAACCAACATTTCTTCAATGCATATAAAAATTAACCAATTAGGTTTATGACAGACACACATAAAATACTTTAACTTTATCTATTCTGAGATAGGGAAGACATGGTCTGAACCGCTTTATATCAATAAACAAAAATCACTGTAGTTGTAATAGCGTCGTGTGTATGGATTACATTCTCTACATGCCTATTAAGCTAGATGTTGGTATGCCTTGGTTTTAACCAATGGTAAGTCTGCGTTAAATCCAATAAAGGTGCTACATCATGTTCCTGTATATGTGTATAGTAGTTGTGTCTCTAATCAGTAGATCTATAAGACGGGAACAACGATTGGGTGAGGCTGATCACTGTGACTGTTTCTATACATATCATTACGCTACATGTGCACTTTCCAAATAGACTGGATTTTCGTGCAGAAGAGATAGTCTTTCTATGAACAGTTATGTAGAAGCGGAAATAGTGCAGACTATGCGGACTGCATAGGCTAATCTGGGACGATACTTTACGCAAATGGATGAAGTCTCAGAGCGCGGCTGCACTATATATACACACAATCAGGTCTACACTATGTATTCTGGACACAAAGCAAAGTATACAAAACACCCATATGCCATTTGTGTTCTGAACGACAAAGCAACCCTAAAAAAAACAACAGGCCATTTAATTCTGACTGACAAAGCAAGCGTACACAACACCACAAAGCAATTGCATTGTGTACGACAAAGCAAGCCCACACATTCCCAAACATTTGTAAACTGAAACGACAAGGTAAACATACGAAGCACTACACGGCCATTTGAATTCTGAACGACAAAGGAAACCAACAAAACATCACAAGGCCACGCATTTGTCAATCGCAATCGCAATCGTTACCGTTATCATCAAATCACAACGCATCATTGGAATGGCATGCGACTTATCTAGAAGGAATTTTAAATCGAGCCAATCACCTTTGTGAAGAGTATGTATGCAATCATCATTGTTCTTTTTGCGCGTCAAACAAGTCTAGAAAAACACTGTTTTATGGTCGCTTCGCCTTATAAATAATTCATTAAAGAATCAAGTAAGTCGAGTTTTATAGTGATAGACAGATACTGAATGACAAGATGGATGAACTCGTTCCCTTCTAATCTGGTTTTATTAGAAAAGAAATTTGCGGAAGACATGCTTCGTGCTAGAATATTTGTGTTGTGTGTGTTTTTTGCATATACTGTACGCTTTAAACGTGGAGAAACTGACACGACAATTCTGCCTGAAAGATGCTTTGTTAACGAGCAAATTATGTGTGACAAATCAAAACCGTTGATCAATTATACACGGACAGACCTGCTTTAAACAAATAAGCTTGAATAAAGTATACATATCTAAGTTATACTGTGTTATTTTTAGAACTATCATTTGGACTACTCTACCCGATTAAAAAATAATCAATATCATTTAAAGACTTTTTTTTAATTCATATTGTGTTTTTAGGGGCGCGTTGGTTAAAATATGCCAACATCATTTACCATGGTGCGTAGTATTAAATAATACAGTATGGGCTTTTGATATCTCAAAGAAAAATGTTGTTACAAATCATAAAATGCAATTAATAATACGTTTGCTGGCTTTTAGCAAATGTATATTGCAAATAACCGAATGTTGGAATGACGGGAGAGCTGAATTACTGGTCTGTATAGAGGACACGTGGAGCCTGATTACAACAACATATACTTGCAAAACATATATGCATCCAGACTTGCACCACAGGTTTACTTATAACCGTGACTTTAGAACTCTTGATAAGAAAATTATTTGGGGTTATCCTTTGTCCATACTAAATAGAATATTAATACATATGATCTTAAGAATTCTCCATAAATTGTATTAAACAAGTTTCATGATAAAAATTCATATGCACTTGACATTGAATCTTATTACAATAAATTTAAAATGCTTCTACATTTCAACTAACGTAACCACTAAATTAATCTCATGTTCGTAGGTCCAAGCGTTTTCAAATAATTGTACAATTGTGTTTTACTGTAACAGGCTTGCATGACCTTGACCTTTGATATGGTGACTTTTAAATCAACATGCGTCATTATTTCCTTCAAAGTAACCAGCATACCAAGTAAGATGATCAGCAATCAACGCATCCTAAAGATATTATAAATTTACAACAACAATTATACAACCGCCATTTACTTGGACATTTTGCCTCAAAGTTAAAATGATTTATTGTGCATCCAATGCTACCACTATATCAAACTGCATGATTGCAGGTCAAAACATTGGAACATTGAAAAAATATTTAGGTTTTGTTTCGCTGGGCTATAGCATAACATCTATTTTGTAAATGTCTTCGGCAATTATATGCGATAAAATGTCTTTGAAAATGCTATGAAATTGATGCTTCGGTAATATTATGAATATAATATCTTCGGTGCCTAAAGCATTCATATATCGACACAAAAGGAATTCTTTTCTCGGAAAAAAACGTTTGAGTTTGAGACAAATAAAAATATGAGATTTTGTAAATAGAAAGACAAGTGTTTCAACCAGCGGCCTTCTCTAAAGTGACACACGGTGGGATTATCTCTTGTAGATGGATGGTACGATGTGCTATGTGTAATGAATATAGGCACTTGTTTCTCCAACCGCCGTCTACTTGGTCGGAGTAGTCTTAATAATGTGTGGCACAAGAAACCACGCATGTGCAATACATGCGCAGTAGGGAATGATAATAAAACCGGGTGAAGATGTGTGTATTCGGCGAACGCTTATATCCATAGGAGAAACTAACGAACCTTTTTCATATAATTGACTATCAACCATTATATAATTTCTTTCGTTAACGGTGGTACGTGTTACCTAGCTACAAAGTGAACATGTTCTATCATAAGATTCAAGACACAGATGTATAGAGTTTTGCGGTTCACCCCCTCAATAATCCATTAAACAGATTGTCTGTGTGAACAATCGGTAAATCTATGCTATCAACTTGAACTACAATGCAAAGTTCACAAGATAAATACCAGCATCGAATTTCTTGATATGCATCTGTGTGTTCTTCCATACACAACATTACAATCTTTGATGTTCTCAACAAATATTTGACATGATAAAAAAGAACTGTACTTTGGTAATGGATAACCTACTTAAATATGTTTAGGCCTCGGTAGCACACTATATAATAACGACATTCTTTATAAAAGATATACACAAAAGAAAGGATCCATCAGAAGGCCGGAAGTACTTATCATGCTAATAAACTCAAATTTGATATAAAGTTAATTATTGTATATAAAAACCTCATCTTCAGTGGCCTCCAACGTTAATGGCGCGTGTATATTTGCTCTGTTACAGAATACATGGGACAACTTAGTATGTTTTATCAAACGCCACTTCTTAGACCACGCATCGTACTTTCAATAGGTTTTCGGAGAATAAAAACGAATTCACATTAGCATACTCATGGTCGTCATCTATTTTGAATGGACGTAAATATACATAAATATAACACACATGGGAGCCCCCTCGCATACAACGTTAAATAATATGTATAGAAAAAACAATTAAACAATCATTTTTACTTTTGATGTGACAGTGTTTGCACAAATTTTAAATTACAAACGGCGCGTTCAGATAACATAAATGACTCTTTAAAAGTGTGATCATAGTGCAAAACCAATCAATGTCTTCACGGCACACATCATTGATATGTCATTTCGGTCAGACGCGTGTATGAATAATAAACAATAATAATTAAACCTACATAACGGAAACGGAAAACACGAGTGTAAAAAATATACGTTAGCACCCAAGTGCTGAGCAGAGTAACTTCAAATGCTTATTATTACTGACCAGTGACTACCAGTGTAGTTGTTGTTGTAGTAGTAGAAGTAGTAGTATTATTTAATCAAACATGCTTTAAAAACATTATTTACAAAATAAATGCAACCAACGATTTTAAAATATATTCTGTGTAATCAACATGTATTCAGTAACGCAGATACTAAGAACCTATGAGTAGAAGAATGAAGAAACATTTCAAAGCTGAGGTGTGACAAGTTAGAAATACTCAAAATATTAGATTTGTATGTATATACCAAAAGCAGAACTTATATGACGATTAACTTAAATGCGCGTTCATTAATACCAAACTGTTGATCGTATTACATTTATGCGACTTTCATTTCAACAAGAACGAATTAGGAGAGGACAATGGTGAATGTTTACGGGATCGTATTAAATTCATTGAAAATAAGTGCAATGAGCCCATACAATATTTGCTTTGTGATGAAGCGATGTGTATTCCAATGAAATATGATACATTTAAAAGGTCATTTATAAAGACAAAAGAATAAACGCAGACAAAATTTCTTGCACGAAAATAGTAAGTTGATTTAAGAAATACGCCCTTATTAAGGTATGTATTCCTACATAATATAAATAAGTCAAAAATGATCATAAATATCGCATTGTATTAATGTATACAAGATATGTAATAGTTTTTTTTATACACATACACATCTTCCGGGTAAGAAGTCGCATACGTTGGTAAATAATTAAGCAGTATTATCCATGTGTTTTATAATTAAAAAAAACAGACAGACACACGATAGGGAACATACCTCTATTTGATATCGCAGCATTTGTATCAAATATTTGTAAACAGTTTGCCAATATCTTAATGTTAAAATATTATTTATCAAAGCGTAGCAAGTGTTAAAATCAAAGACAAAAATAATAGGAAATCTACCTGATTATAATATTGTCACTGTTCAAAGTGTGTGCTTTTTTATAACACAATTAATAATGGACTGTTTAAATAGCAAAAAAGTATTAATCTCTGAGATATGTTGTACAGGTACATGTACGTGGATGTAAAAATGGCGAGAACACTTGTGTCTTCCCAATGCAGACACTAAAACGAAGACTTTAAATACGGAGAAATAAAATCCTTTAACAGTCAGAAAGTATATTAAATACCATATTTGCACGATTTAAATTATACGGTGGGACACATATTATCAGCGGCGTTTTAGTTAGTTATCATTTTGTTTTAATAAAATACTATTTCATAAAGCCCCACATATTTAGAGCTTATAAATTAAAAATACACCTTCAATACTAATGCATTAACACTTGATAAATGAAAGTGTAAGTGGTATATTCGTTTTCAATATTTGCTGAAAATACCGTTAACATGATATTTATCGCATTTTTCATGATAAAGTTCATTTTATAAATGGCTGCAGTAAAACAAAATCCGCGGTGACCTATCAATTGGTTTATTGTATTTGCTTATATAGATGTCTTCATTGTATTAAAAGTGTGAGCATGTTTGCATATTATAACCAGCATAAATTACATTATAAATGTAAAAACGATGTCACAACATATACAGATGTGTCAACTTTTCGAATAAGCCGTTAACATGTTATCAGTATTTTCGTTATGATGTTATTGTATTGAATGCTATACAATTAACATATGGCTCCAATATGTTAACAAAGTTATGATTTTATTATTAATGAAATGTACATGAATCTTTGAACATCACCTTAAATGGCGATTTTCTAAGTTATAAGGTATTGGCAATCTTTATTTTCTAAATTTAAATCACAGTGACCCTATTTTAAGTAAATATATTTGACATACATAGTCGTGTGGCAATCAGCAAAGAGACGATTATAATAGTCTAAATATTTTGAAAAACAAACGCCAGTGCTTGCTCTTGAATGCCCGATTCCCGTGATATTAAATGTTAGCATGTGTAAAACAGATAAGAGTTTATCCTTATTTTGTTCGCAGGTGTATTTAACATTTAGGGTATGAATGTTTCAAGGACAACGGCGTCAAGACATTCGCATTTCGAGGACTGCCTTCATCGAAACATTGTGCCCTACAGTTATTAAGATAAACAGCGCATATGTATAATTATGTATAATCATATTTATTGTTATTCCGGAAAATAATCAATTGCTAGTAAACTAAATAATGCATGTCGGTATAAGTCTTGCTTTGCTGCTTTGAAATATTAAATGCATTCATAATCCGATCCTCTTCTATTGTCCATGCTTGAGTTTTTAAATTACCCGCTGTCTGTTCTCTCGATTGTGTCTATGGTAAGAGATTTATACAATATGACTAAAACGCCGAAATCAAACATTAATTTGTGTTCAGATTGTGAGGTTTATTTCATGTTTTAGTAAAGTAACCCATTTATGCCTAGCGTCTAGAAAAAAGGCCTTGGCAAACAGCGTAGATCCAGATGATACGCCGTATGATGCGGCGTCTCATATGGGTCTGCGCTGTTTGCTTAAAGGCATTTCTGTAAGAATTCTTCTAAATATAGAAAAAAATATACTAGACATCCCAAATTTTGGTAATAAATCGATCCAATTTAGAAGGATGGGAGAGTTCAATAGGCATACATGGGTTAATTGCTTTATGATTAATTCAGCGTTGCGGCTGAAATGTGGTCGACGGCATGCAGCTGATGAACACATTACAGAACCGTGTTGATCGCGTTATGTCATAACTTGAATTGCTTTATTAATATTGTATCATTGTGTTTTTGTCGTTGTGGTGATGCTGCGCATAAAAGCTTGAGTTGATCAAGCGTATTTATGAAATACAAAGGATCAGCCGTATAAGTCATAAAAGGGAACACATTGTATTTAATGTTCTCATTAAATATGTCATAATGAATAGAGTAGTCAAGACTCTTTCATGTTTTATTATGTCCTAAGTTAGCTGAAAAATTAACACAAACACTGCAATAAGTTTTATAGGTTCTACATTACTTTATAGCGAAAAAACTTCGTCTGCTGATAGATTGTTAACATGTTTTCAAGAGCACTACAGAATAATTGTACAAATCTATATTTTTAGGTATGTTCTTCAAGTGTCAAGACCGCATAACACATAAGTGCACTAAATATTAGGTGGCAGCACATGCAATTAAGGGAAGTGTGGAAAGGAAGCGTGAATACTAGACATACATAGTCATTATAAATGCAATTGCATGGGAAGTATTTATATTCACGTGAAAATACATATACCGTACGTATTAGCCATACTTTATTGGTTCTCTAAAATGTGTGATGCTAGTACACAGCAGTATAATATTAAATTTGTATAAGGTTTAAACCGACTCTAAATTCTATAAGGCTCGACCAACTATTTATAAAATCAAAAACAAACACTATTGCTAGAAGTAGTTATACTGCTAATAATGCTAATAAATACGTAAATACTGCATTGCATAAGGTTTACGTCAGCAAGGAACAAGGACAAAGTGAAACGACGATGTTATATAATCCGGCTGCTAGTATACAGTCGATATAGAACACAACGTGTTGCCATATAAATACATGTGCAATAAGCAATGGCAGAGACGTCCCAATTAATGTAGAAATCAAGTTACCAGTCCATGAAATAAAAAAAAAAAAATGACATTAAGGTATCATGTATTTGGTATGGCAAGTACGCAAAGTAAATGGCGATATTTGTTTTTAAGCAATTATGTGTGAATGTCTACTAAAAATTAATTAAATGCATAACATATATTGCATATATATTTATCGAAAACGATACGTGACAACAACTTGAAAATATAAACATTATGTGAACGATAGGAACGGTGAAAGACAGAGCGTTCGACAATATCTAGTGAAGGATATACATTAAGTAACTAGGAATCACGTAAACAAACAGTGACACAATTATGATTGGCACACACCAACACATTGATTGATTGCCGTGTGTTTACATGAAAATAGTGTTAACATGAAATCAATTTGATAATTAAAAAAACTGTTTGCGTATTTACGTCGTGAAGAAAATTAGTTTGTCTTGTAAATTTTAAAGAAAAAAAATCAATACTTATTTCACTCAAACATAACAAATCAGTTAAAGAAACAATCATAAATACCACACCTATGTCCGACATAAAATAGCACCTTTAATTTGAAATAGACCGATCGCATGCCTAAGAGAGATTGCCTTCATCAAATATTTACTTTATTTTAGGAAGCAAACGCGGTCAACGGATATCGACATTAAGTATTGTGAATCCGAAAAAAGACATTTTATTCATATTGCGCAAGAACAGATTACACATTAATTTAAAGTAAGAACCATGTTATGGTTAACTCGTCATTGACATAAAAAGGACCAAGTGAAATAAAATGCAAAACATTTAAAAGTCTAGTAAATATATTTGTTATTATAACATTTCATTTAGCAAACGTATATAAGAGTGGCATTCATTAACTTTAGATTTTAATTACGGCAATGAATAAGTTAACAAATAAAAACATTTGAAAAATCAGTATTTTAAACACATCTAATGATTATTTTGCAGAGCAGACGTTGCGAACAAAGTTATATGTTAAAAGACCTGTTGGTAAAACCCTTTTCAGTTGCTAGTTCTCCAAACAATGTGAAAACCAGTTAGAAGAAAACACAATTTAAAGTATTTTTTAAATTGAAATTAAAATGTCCAAGGTTAATATATCCCCCTCTGCTTTAGCATCGTACGCTAAACGCTTTGATTTTGAAAAGTCTATTTTTGTTATGACACAAATTCCATTATTCAAATGTTGTATGTATGCCAAGAAGCTAACATTTAATAAAATATAAATAATGTTAAACCAATCTTCATCTCGTTAGCACCTTTTAGTTTAAACCTATTTATTTTAGCTCGATTGCATCAAAAGCCGTTGGCTTATATAAACGCTCTCGAGTCCGTTTCCTGGGACTAGAACCAGTACTTGGTGTTTTTGGGGGAGATGAAAGAAACGCTCCCAGTGGGGTTCGAACCCATGATCTCCCGATCGCTAGGCGGACACCATATCCACTACGCCACGGCGATCTTGTATAACTATATATGAAACTTGCAAATTGTGTTACTGGATTAAGTATGTGTTTGTAATTGGCGTATTGGATTCAAAATTATAACTGTTTTGTAACATTTCACTTTTTGTGTTAAGTCATATGGTGACATAAGTATATACAAGCATAGCTCTGTGTTAATCGATTTGTATATACATATAATACGACATGAATAAAATCACTAAAACAGGAAAATAAAAGATTTAGTAGTGTTGAATATTCATAAAAATCTTCTTGTAAGTACCGAAAACGTACGCATGGTAGAAGTGTATTCGAAAACATATAAGCCGTGTTTTGTGTAAAAAAACGGTTTAAGATGCAATGTAATGATTGGCACTGTCGGCTTGTTTTATCGACGTTTTGGGTTATTGANAAATTTTGTATGTATGCCAAGAAGCTAAAATTTAATAAAATATAAATAATGTTAAACCAATCTTCATCTCGTTAGCACCTTTTAGTTTAAACCTATTTATTTTAGTTCGATTGCATCGAAAGACGTAGGCTTATATAAACGCTCTCGAGTCCGTTTCCTGGGACTAGAACCAGTACTTGGTGTCTTTGGGGGAGATGAAAGGAACGCTCCCAGTGGGGTTCGAACCCATGATCTACCGATCGCTAGGCGGACACCATATCCACTACGCCACGGCGATCGTGTATAACTATTATATATATGAAACTTGCAAATTGTGTTACTGGATTAAGTATGTGTTTGTAATTGGCGTATTGGATTCAAAATTATTACTGTTTTGTAACATTTCACTTTTTGTGTTAAGTCATATGGTGACATAAGTGTATACATGCATAGCTGTGTGTCAATCGATTTGTATATACATATAATACGACATGAATAAAATCACTTAAACAGGAAAAAAAAAAGAAGATTTAGTAGTGTTGATTATTCATAAAAATCTTCTGGTTAGTACCGAAAACTTACGCATGGTAGAAGTGTATTCGAAAACATATAAGCCGTGTTTTGTGTAAAAAACGGTTTAAGATGCAATGCAATAATTGGCACTGTCGGCTTGTTTTATCGACGTTTTGGGTTAGTGAAGTAAGTATTCAATTATTTTATGGTGAATGTCGTATACGAAATGTTCGGAATCCAACACCACTAACATTTTCTTTAAATACAAATAAACAGTTGATGCTCTTCATGTTCATCAATTCATTTTCTGCAACTGCTGAACGAATATAAGTGTACACATAGATTAAAATCAAATAACGATGTGGTTGAAGACATTTTGAACACGCTGCTTGTACTTGATGTTCGCAAATATCGACACTATTTATATTATTCCATTGCATGTCTGGGATTCGGGGTTTGTGCGAACATTACTTACTATATTACTTTATAAACTATTTTGTTCTAGCCATGTAGTGCAGACACAAGGCGGGGATATCTTGAACAAAAAACAATGTTGAGAGAACACGCTTTTACGTATCACATTTTAAAGCTCTCGATCTTTTTGTTCAAGAGAAGTTTTGTTTATTTTAGATTAAGCCAGTTATGTACCAGGTCGCACGTTTTCAAACAAATCTTTAAAAGAGCACTCGCTGATAGGAAACAAAAAAAAAAATATAATATATCTGGTTTCAGAGACGATTTTTGTGTTATGCAAGTCTATGCAAGTCTTTATATCATGTTATCTCCTGGGCATTGTCACATGTTTACTTTATCTTAACGAGCATGCTTGAACAAACGTCTTAGAACATCACTATACGATGGCAAAAACAACACTGATGCGCATAGTTGTTTCAATAGTGTGACTATTTTAAAAGTTATTTTAATAATAAAGTCTCTATTACAAACGTGATCATAGGGCGTGGCAAGTTTTTAATTCATAGGACAAATATATGTTATCAAATATAAAAAATAGCAAACCTGTTGTCTTGTGTATTCCGAGAATATTTATAAATGTATTGCAGAGGTCGGAATTGATTTGTTTTAGTGTTAAAGGCGGTCACACAATGATCATGTATGTGATGTTTCGTTAAAATCTGGATGTTTATAAGGAAACGTCGTTTGAAGACAAAATTTAAAGACGACACACAAAAGGCGATCACAACAGCTCATGCTTAGCACGATGTGATCATGCTAGCTCAATAGATAAATTTAACGATTAACAAAAAACAACAACATAATAATAATTCAGAAGACACAGTATCAAACATATTCAATATTTTGTTCAAACGAGACATAAACGCAATAATGTTTCTAATACTAAAAAAACGTGTCGGTATCAGTGTAGCTTTTTAAATAATTGTGTAGCTGTTATTGTTATTAATACATTTAACTCATTGAACATATGCATTTATTCTTTTAATATTATATGTGTTGATTGTAGTCAACGTTATTCTTTCATATTATTGAACGTTCAAGTCTGAAAACATGACAATACAATCAAATAGGCACATTGCCTTTCTTGAATAGGTTGCATGCTCAGTCAATAAGTAAATCAATTCGGTAAAACAGTATATGGAAACAAATATATATATTAATTTACAACTAGGCTACGTATCTTACGGGGAACCATGACACTGATCAGCACAAGGGCATGGTGAAATGACGTCAGCTGTTTACACCACGTGACTAGTGACAACACTGTTTAACTCCTAATCGTGTTTTATGCCGTGACGGAGGGCGCTAAGATCCCAGTTCAAATATTTGAGAGCTTTAACGAGTTTACCGTTATATTCGATTTAAGTTAATTTTATCGGAGCACACACATATATTTAAGTAATTTAAATTACAGTGCACTAATGTTGCTTCAGATTATTTTCTGCAAAATACGGAAGGACGCCGGTCTAATATTAAGACGTTATTGGCAACAATGCATGTATTTCTCCGCGGAAAATCATTTGTGGTTAACACGTTGGCACGATTTAACTCACACGGATTGAAATTTATAGCCGAATTTACTTTAATTTACAGCAATTACAAACAATTCCACGCAATTACCGCGTTCTTTGAGTGACAATGTGGAACATAACGGTCCCAACACGGGAGGAGACGGGGCAATTAGCGCTTTCCCTGATACTTGGCCGAACTGCATGGAATACCGGTTGCTGGAGACGATGGTAATATGTGAAGAAAAACAAAAAGTGCGTTGCGATACATTATTCTGTTAGCGAGATGTGGGATGATGTGAAGATGAATTGGAACGGTGTTTATGTGTGTTTACATGCACGATGTTTTCAATAAACATACTTTTACGACAAATACACTTATTTTATCTCACATGCATATGATTTGTAAGTATATGCGTTTAAAATTGTAATTAAACATAAGGAGTATACGAAGAAAAGCGGTATTCTACACATTTACCCAGAATATGCATTACTAAATCAATGACGGCAAAATATAATCAAAATAATAATAAGTATGTCATTTACGAAATACAGGATAAAAAATAAATAAAAATAATAACTAAAAAACAAAATCTCCCATCAAATGTTGTTTTGTTTTCTTAGACACTAGACGTGGAAGTAATGTGTGTTTGTTACTGTGTGAAACGACGTGGTAAAAACGCAAACGTTGTTTTAGGTGACAGTTAGTGTTTCGATTTTATTTTATCTTTGGACACGTGTGGCATTAATTAGTTTAGCGGCTTTTGTAGACATTAATTAGTACATGTAGCGTAAAATAACACACACACGCAGTCGCGGACCTTTATAGTCAAGTACGAATTTATAATAGCACAGCCAAGTTGTTGAAATAAAATCAGAAAACGGACTTTTTTAATAATTGTTTAAAATAAGACGTAATAACTATTTGTTATTCAAGTCGATAATGCAAAGCATTCTTATTTTGCCTCGATTAATATCGGACAAAGTGAAACAGAAATGCTGTGCCCTTTTCAGCAATGTTTCACGCAGTTTCAATAACACTCAGTGTTACCTCACTAAGTATAATACATGTTTGCTTCCATAGGGTATGGTTTTGAAGATACATATAAGTTAAGTTATATAACATAAAAACATTTCTTTACATTGATTAGTTATTACAAACTACATAGTAAACACAAACTAAACGAGCTTTGTTTTGGGTTAATACGTAATCAAACGTATGTGTTTCTCACACACATTTGTATATACATTTTATTGTAATGTAATTTGATCAATAAAATAATTGAATGACAACACTTCACAGTTTATATACAAATAACTGGTTGAGGTATTTTGTAAAAAAAATCGGAAAATATATGTAGGTTTTATTTTGCTTGTCTATAGCATAACATACTTGTATATATTGTAAATATCTTTGCAATAAATGTCTTTGACAATCCTCTGAAATAAATGCTTCAGCAATAGTTTGAATATACTATCTTTGGCGCGTTTAGCAGACAAATATCGACACGAAATGAATGCTTTTCATTGCATTTTCAATGCGATTCATTTTTAAATAGAACGACACGTGTTTCCAACAGCAGCCGTTTTAAGTCAGAAACGATGGAGTTATCTCTTGTAGATGGATTATAAAATGTGCTTTGTGCAGAATAATTAGACACCTGTTTCGCCACCCGCCGTCTTATTGTTCAGAGAACTCTTAATAATTGGTGGAACACGCATATGAAGAAACCACGCATGCGCGATGCATAAGTAGTTAAATGATATAGCATTGTACACTTGTTCGCTTAGGCAANGTAAAATCATTTGTGGTTAACACGTTGGCACGATTTAACTCACACGGATTGAAATTTATAGCCGAATTTACTTTACTTTAAAGCAATTACAAACAATTCCACGCAATTACCGCGTTCTTTGAGTGACAATGTGGAACATTACGGTCCCAACACGGGAGGAGACGGGGCAATTAGCGCTTTCCCTGATACTTGGCCGAACAGCATGGAATACCGGTTGCTGGAGACGATGGTAATATGTGAAGAAAAACAAAAATAGCGTTGCGATAAATTATTCTGTTAGCGAGATGTGGAGATGATGTGAAGATGAATTGGAACGGTGTTTATGTGTGTATACATGCACGATGTTTTCAATAAACATACTTTTACGACAAATACACTTATTTTTATCTCACATGCATATGATTTGTAAGTATATGCGTTTAAAATTGTAATTAAGCATAAAGGGTATACGAAGAAAAGCGGTATTCTACACATTTACCCAGAATATGCATTACTAAAACAATGACGGCAAAATATAATCAAAATAATAATTATTATGTCATTTACGAAATACAGGATACAAAATAAATAAAAATAATAACTATAAAACAAAATCTCCCATCAAATGTTGTTTTGTTTTCTTATAGACTAGACGTGGAAGTAATGTGTGTTTGTTGCTGTGTGAAACGACGTGGTAAAAACGCAAACGTTGTTTTAGGTGACAGATTGTGTTTCGATTTTATTTTATCTTTGGGCACGTGTGGCATTAATTAGTTTAGCGGCTTTTGTAGACATTAATTAGTACATGTAGCGTAAAATAACAAACACACGCAGTCGCGGACCTTTATAGTCAAGTACGAATTGATACAAACACAGCCAAGTTGTTGAAATAAAATCAGAAAACGGACTTTTTTAATAATTGTATAAAATTAGAGGTAGTAACTATTTGTAATTCAAGTCGATAATGCAAAGCATTCTTATTTTGCCTCGATTAAAATTGGACAAAGTGAAACAGAAATGCTGTGCCTTTTTCAGCAATGTTTCACGCAGTTTCAATAACACTCAGTGTTACCTCACTAAGTATAATACATGTTTACTTCCATAGGGTATGGTTTTGAAGATACATATAAGTTAAGTTATATAACATAAAAACACTTCTTTACATTGATTAGTTATTACAAACTACATAGTAAACACAAACTAAACGAGCTTTGTTTTTGGTTAATACGTAATCAAACGTATGTGTTTCTCACACACATTTGTATACACATTTTATTGTAATGTAATTTGCTCAATAAAAGAATTGAATGACAACACTTCACATTTTATATACAAATAACTGATTGAGGTATTTTGTAAAAAAAAATCGGAAAATATATGTAGGTTTTATTTTGCTTGTCTATAGCATAACATACTCGTATATATTGTAAATATCTTTGCAATAAATGTCTTTGACAATCCTCTGAAATTAATACTTCAGCAATAGTTTGAATATACTATCTTTGGCGCGTCTAGCAGACAAATATCGACACGAAATTAATGCTTTTCATTGCATTTTTAATGCGATTCATTTTTTAATAGAACGACACGTGTTTCAAACAGTAGCCGTTTTAAAAGTCAGAAACGATGGAGTTATCTCTTGTAGATGGATGATAAAATGTGCTTTGTGCAGAATAATTAGACACCTGTTTCGCCACCCGCCGTCTTACTGTTCAGAGAACTCTTAATAATTGGTGGAACACGAATATGAAGAAACCACGCATGCGCGATGCATAAGTATTAAAATGATATAGCAGTGTACACTTGTTCGCTTAGGCAATTATCTCAACACCGGGGGAGGCTTTTTGTTTCGGCATACGTTTATATTTATAAGAGTTACAAATGAACCTTGTGTAAAAAATATTTCAATATTACTATTACACAATAACTATCGTTAACGAGTGTATGCGTTTTCAAACTACAAAGAAAACATGTTCTATCATACGATTCCAGAGAGAGATTGATGCAATGTCAAGGTTATTTGATCAATAACAGCATCGTATTTATAGGTACGCATCGTCTCCTTCCATACACAAAAAACAACAATATTCGATGTTCACAACAAATATGTGACATGATCAATAAGAACTGTACTTTGGTAATAAACTGGTTACAGCACATGTGTGTAGAGTCTGTTGCACACTATATAATAATGACATGATTTATTCATGCATTGGAATGCTGGAATTACTGAATGTTAGCATACTCATGAATTCAAAGTTTATATAAAGAGCATAACTGTATATAAACACTTCATCTTTATTTGGCTCCAAAGTTAATAGCGTCTATTTTTCTCTGTGAGAGAAAACACGGGAAGGCTTTTAAACTTTGCATGTTTTATCAAACGCCACTTTTAAGAACACGCACCTAAGTATTCGAATGTTAATAAAACGAATTCGCACGAGCATGTTTGCCATAAATTATGATTTCACATAAATATATTGATATAAAACACACGTGGGAGCTCTTGCACGTAAACAGTAAAATAATTCATATAGAAATTTAATTGAAAACCATCATATTGACTTTTGATGTGACAGTTGTTGCAGTAATGTGAAATTACAAACGGCGCGTCCAGATAACATAAATTAATCGTTTAGTGGGTAATCATAGTGCAAAAACGGCACACATCGCAGCTGTATTTATATGTAATATTGGGCATCCGCGTGTATGAATAATACACACTTGATAATACAAATATATTAAGGACTAGGAAATAATGAGTATAAAAACTCTCTTAGCAAGCACCATTTATGCTGAACAGAGTAACATCAAACGTTCGTTATTATTGACCAGTGACAACCGTTTTATAATAATGTAAATAGGCGATTTTACGCTTTTAAAATGTACTTATTAAAATAATAATAAGCACACACATACATTAGGATAATGAGGCACACTGTAGTAAGGGATATGGTGATATTACCATTGGATCATATTTAAAGAGTTTCCATGCCGACGTTTCTTACAATTCACCAAGTACGGTTTACAAAATACTGTAACAAACCCCACTGATCACAAGCTTTCACCACTGGCGAATTTAAACTGAAACAGACGACAACGACTACGACAATCAATACAGATATCAAAGCTTTCTTTAAACGTCGTTTAATAGTGAAATGATCTTGAAAGTTTAAAGAACATTCTAAAATATTTAAACATATCATCATGATATTGTGAAAACTGGAGAAACAATAAGATAATAAACTCCAGAGTGATTATGAATTAATAATAACACTATATNTTATTGACCAGTGACTACCGTTTTATAATAATGTAAATAGGCGATTTTACGCTTTTAAAATGTACTTATTAAAATAATAATAAGCACACACATACATTAGGATAATGAGGCACACTGTAGTAAGGGATATGGTGATATTACCATTGGATCATATTTAAAGAGTTTCCATGCCGACGTTTCTTACAATTCACCAAGTACGGTTTCTAAACACAAAAATACTGGAACAAACCCCACTGATCACAGGCTTTCACCACTGTCGAATTTAAACTGAAACAGACGACAACGACTACGACCATCAATACAGATATCAAAGCTTTCTTTAAACGTCGTTTAATAGTGAAATGGTCTTGAAAGTTTAAAGAACTTTCTAAAATATTTAAACATATCATCATGATATTGTGAAAACTGGAGAAACAATAAGATAATAAACTCCAGTGTGATTATGAATGAGTAATAACACTATATTATCCAGTATTAATGAATCAGGACATTTGATAGCATGTATGTAACTTAATAAGAAAACTTAATTAAAAACCATCATTCAGTGTCATTCAGCATCACTAGAATAACACACACGAAACACTCAATGATATGCATCAGTTGTTCACCATATGTAGTTACTGGCAATACAAGTATGGTTTTTACTATACAAACATCAAATTTGGAACAAGTTCGCCATTATTTTGTTTTAAAGTATCGAACACTATATTTGCATTCTGCTTGGATTCCGAGTTTGAATAATTCATTCAGTACGTGATACCTCGGATTGATAAATGAGCTGCATAGGTCTCCATAGACTTGGTTTCTGGAATGACGTTGTACATCAATCGGTACGTGTTAGATACCATGTAGAGCAAACTAGTGTATGTGGGTCTTCTTTGTGGTTGTTTATTTAAAAATGGTATGTTCGTATATAGGGGCTAGGTAATTTTACCATAGGAATACGTTAGTTCAAATTATAATACTCACACAAAAATAAAATTGAAGTGTTCACAACGCATAAGGATACGGTAATTTGAAAGAAAGTCGTTGTTGTGTTCGAAAACGCGTCAATAACTAGCAACCCATGCGAAAGACAAAAAAATCGTCACGGACATGAGTTTCGATAACGTTGAAAAATTATCGGATCTCATCAGATTTCACCGGACCTCGTTCTTTTTTTATCACACAATGGAAAAAAAGCTTTCATTGAGTTAAAAATAAAAATATGTATTTTGACTTTCGCAATGTTCAACAATTCTAAATACAATAAAATAACAACTTAATTTAAACCAGATCTATGAAAACATATGTTTAACATTTAAGTTAAAAGTGAAGAAGGCCTAATGATTCTTGTATACATTTATGATTACAAGTAATTTTAAACAGCAATATAAAAACTAGTCCTCTCAGAGGGGGTATTCACGTGACGATCAAGATGGCGACGTCCATGCCGAAATAGGTATTTTGTGCCGTTTTATACCATTTATTCCTTTTTTTTTAATTTGTAAATGCCGCTCACTTTCCAGCCATTTCAGTAAGAAATCTGATTAGCGTTTATTTCGTATGAATATATATCTCGACTTTACTCGCTACGAATGTTCTTAGCGGGAGCTGTAATTTTGTCATCCTGGTTGGTAAAATCGTTTTGTTTTAATGTTAAATAATCTATCGAAGTAAAATAAACACAAACCAGTCCGTTGTTGTTACATATTCTAAGTTAAGTGTTCATTTAAAAAAAATGACATATTATTTATTTATTTTAGTCAGACACGAGGTCCGAAAGTTTCGGAAATATTATCGGACCAAATTTTAACGGATCTGTCCGAGGTCCGACGAATTTCGCCTGGGTGGATAACTAGTATACAGTGAGAACGAAACGCATACAAAAATGTATTTCAATCGAAAACAAACAAACATTTTGCAAGTGAGAATAAATATTTCGAATGTCGCAGATTATAAATATTTTCTGGAAATGAGGACCCTTATATAAAGCCATATGTATAATTACCATATTACCCACTTGATCTCTTTTCGATACTACAAGTCAATGTCGTATGTTCTTGTTACGACTATGCATAGCACATTACGCACTGGATCATTGTTCGCAAGCTATTAGAGTTATTCAATGCACATACACATTTTAAAGGTTAGACACTCGGGCACCTATTTGAGTATTTAATTAAGCATCGTTCATTGTTTGTCTTACGTCTACAAAATGGAAGGAAATCGATACCGGGACTACGACTGTGTTCTAAAGAACTTCAATCGTATGAATTTTATGTTAATATTTCTTTCAAATTGTATACCTTAACAACTGTTTATGGACGTTTAATGGCGACTGAATTTCATTATCATGTTAAATTACGAAGACTAATGTGTAACTGTCATGCGTGATTATTGTACAAACACAAAGATTGGACATTATATATTCTCATAAGCATAATTCTATATTCTCGATGTTAAACCTCTGAAAAAATCACACGAATGATTTTCGAATCTTACATAAGCAAACATTTCATAAATTATATAGTCGAATGTCGCATTGAGTCCGTTAAGAGCACAGTGCTCAAAAATGCAATTAATTTTCGTCAGTGTACAAGATAACCTTCATTCCATTTTGAGCTTTTCAAAATTAATAGACGGAATTCATTAAAAATTTACTCATTGCATTCAATGAAACGTTTGTCGGCTCTAAGCGAATGTAAACATAAGAGACATGCATTGCGGGAGTACGGGGTTAATGGTCTCTATTAGAAAAGAAATGAAAGAAAACTAATAACGAGTATTGAGCACATACAACGTGAAACTTGAGAACACTTGAATTATTTATGAAAACATCCGTATGTTTCAAGCTATATTAACCTATCCTGTATTAATCGTATATGTGGTTTTAGTAGTTTGCTTTTCAAGAGGTGATACATTGAAAAGATTAACACAACTTAACAAATGTGTAATATGTTCGTCATGTGTAAAGCTTTTTTTGGAAATTGAAAGAGGAATTGTTCAAATGTTATTGATTTTAAGTCATTAAGCGTTTAAACTTACACAACTATCATTTTGATATATTTTCAAATAACTATAATATGGACCAAATAATGCTGGATTCGAAAAAAAGCAAAAGCTTTAAACGCTAATCCTGAGGTAAATATAACGAATTGAGGTGGTACCGCAGCACCGTGTTGCAAATAATCAACGAGTCATCTTTTGTTTTAATAGTCTTACAGTATGTGGTGGCTGCAGAAATGTCAGCAACAACATACCCGGCTGGTAATAAGCATCCGCTGATTTACACATATTGTTTCAAGAATGTCTGAGACACCGGTTCTTAACACATAGCAACAGCAGGGCGGTGTCACTGATGGTGGACGCGTTTAATGATGTTCAACCTTCATCTTGTAACATGCATTTTAGATTGACACCGGTAAACATCACTCAAAAACAAAAACATATTTATCGGGGAGCATTATATGTTCTCTTTATATTTAAACTTGCACTTGAAACGTTTTATAATCTCGTTAGACAACGGGTCGGTTTTGGGACAATGGATTTTAAAAGTATTTAACATTCAGGTTTAAACATGTTAATCCGACTTCAATTGTACTCCCCAGGAAATCCGTCCGGACAAACCAAGACACTTATAACAAGGCGCCATGGCGGAGCTTCCTTGTTTATTTTTTTGTTTTGCTTCTAATGGTTATGTTTGAATATTAAATGATTCCAGTTAAATGTTGAATGCCACCGACTGTGGCAAAGAAAATAGATGTAAAATGTATCCGGTTATTGCTTTTTCCTATTTTGAAAACTCCTTAAAGAAATCTGTGGTAAACCTTAAATTAAATTGTGCAAACCCCCATGTACGAATGATAACGAGTTTTTATTACATGGGATATGCGCGGATTTTGCTATGACAAATTCGTTCCTGCAGGTGGCCAAATATCGTTTACAAGTTATGATTTATTAGTTGTAGTCAATCAATATCTGAAAAGTATAATTGTAAAAAAATATTTCAACACGTAACAGTTACCCATAATAAAACCATACATAGCGACAAGATCAATATTAATGAAAACCAAGCAGTCCAATAGTACATGTAACTAAGGTAAGTTCTGCGATTTTAAATCCGTGGTGCTAACCACGCATGATAAAAAAGTTTGAACTCGCATATGAGGAGCAAGTAAGGAAATTAACTATATTGTCGATGTGTAGCCCAGTTCATGTTTGTGTATATTTTATATTTAATCCTAAATCATTGTGTTATATATTACCATATTAGATCCAGTTATTTTAAACTATGGTAAATTGTTTTAGGTTGGTTAAGTGTGTAAAACAGAATACAATCGTTGTTCACGTGATTGTTTCTTGGTTATATTGTCAAATCCAGACGCTTTTCCCTACAGTTTTCTGTCTGTTTACTATAAATATGTCAAAGTTACGACAAGCTCCGTCTTTAATCAGATTAGTACGCGCCATTATATTGGCACTGTGCTCAGCTAGTAGGCTTGAATATTTTATACTACACGTGCTTTTCTGGTGCGATTGCTGCTGTTCTTATGAATAAATGTGCTGCCTATATCACCAGAGGGTTTCTGACATTACAAGGTAATTCTGAGTGGGTTGAACACCATGCATAAAACAAGATACATATGGTCGTGTGTTTTGTCTTGTCTTTATGTGTCTACATTACGTAAGTGAGATTTATATGATGATGCTTATGTTACTTTTTCGATAATTAAACACTGGTTCGAAGTAGAGAACATACTTCAGCAGTACAGTGACGAATAATATCAAACATCCGTTCAACTTATATTACAGTGGTTGGAATGCAAACGATAAAGTAATTGCATGGTTGTTTCCGTTAAAATTATTTACACACGTGAATCCGTCTCTGAACAAAAGATAAGTGTGAAAATCAATCCGAACTTCCGTGAATTAGGGTTTCGGACAGTTCTTTCAAATTTCGTAGGTCTGTTTTCTTGTCCAGTCTGGTATATTTTTATACAGAAAAAAGTACTATATACAAATCATTTAGACAGTTGCTTTGCGAATTTGTATGCTTCGTCTCATTACTGAATATGAGTATCTTTTCCAGCCATGAGAAGCTCAGACATTGTGTGCACGTTTAAGAAGTCGTGCGTCATTAACTGTGTCGCTATTATACCGAGTTATGTTCCACAAAGCAACCATATTCGGATTGGTCGATTGCAAAGAAAACAATACCTGTGTTTTGCAGAAAACAAAAAAGCGATTTTTGAACAACATAATACCAGTGATTTAATAAGCGCAACATATAAACATGACTAAAAGATATGATGTCAAATTGCGTCAAATCAAACAGACAAGCGGAAACAATCGTCTTTGCTAATAGGCACATCAGTTTGCAACTCTCTCGAGACAATTGTGTGCATTTTAAGGTGAAAACAAAACCACAAACATATCTTTGCATCTGAAGTAATGTCAGATACTCTAAGACAACTACGATATCGTTCATCTATGTTTGCGAATATGTATGGGTTTAAATTATGGTAAGTGTTTATAAAACAACTTGGCGGTTTTGAAAGCCGAGATGCGACTTCAAGCGTAATTAGCAATAACTCTCCACTATGCTTTTCGTTGCGATGGATTTTTGTATTGTTATCAATTGCCTAAGTCTTACTTGAATCCCTTGGTGTATATGTGTTATTGAAGTGTATTACTTAAGAAATATGTTTTGACAAAAATAAATACGGCGTGGCATGAAACAGTTGCTGGGATTGCACGTCTGAGTACAAGTTGTACATCAGACGATAATGTATACATGGCCATCCTAAAAGATTTATTCAACAATA
The DNA here is from genome assembly GCA_007657795.1 of Dreissena rostriformis. Lineage (NCBI taxonomy): Eukaryota > Metazoa > Mollusca > Bivalvia > Myida > Dreissenidae > Dreissena > Dreissena rostriformis. The sequence goes on along the minus strand of VMBQ01000311.1, from coordinate 204,395 downwards.
ACAACTTTAAGCAGTAATATAACCTAAATGTATTTTGTATCACTTCTTCATTCCATTTAACAAAATGTCTAAATTGTTTAGTATTTGTTTTATTTAAGGAGATAATCATTGTGGTTTCCTTCTCCGAAAACATTAAGCCAATTAGGGGATGTTATTTTATATTACATTTCAGCTATAGAAAATCAACTATATTAGAAAAAAGTGGGATGGTTGCCTTGCATGGACGACAAATAGCCATTGAATTCACTGTTAAGAGTCCTATATGTTTGCACTCAACAAAATTTACAACGCAGTAAATGGAACGTGTGATTTTATTCACAAGGATTTTAGCTTGAAACATAAGCTTTGATTATTAAAAAAAAACATAATCAATATTCAAAGTTACATAGCAAAACAGATAAAAACAATACAAAAGCATGTGCTAACCTCACCCATCTTCGATAAACCCCCCTATTGGTTATATTAAATGAATTAATTAGTTACTAATTGATTTGTGCTCGGAAAGAATTGGTACCTTAATGGAAAACTTTAACGACTTTAATACACGATACAATGCCTCATTTAATTAGTGCTAACATTCACTAACCATTTCAATTGTGTTGGAAAGTGCCCTGCACTTCCAAATGTTTTAGCTAAAACGGGCTAGTCATTGTCTGGGACACCTGAGTAGACGCGTTTGACTAAAAAATCTCATAATTAAAACAATATCGCGTGTAATCAATTTTCCGCATCGGGATTGCTCGGCATGCACTGCTTCTTAATCGGTAACATCGCCACAGTAGTGTGGACTGTCGTGAGTGATGAGTATGTGTGCGGTTTAGTGTGCGCAAGTGGCTAAACAACAATTACTTCATACACGTCTAAAGAATAATGCACATATTGCGACAGAGTGACACAAATAAGTATGACTGTCTGTGATAAAACAAATATTGCGTTATACACTCAACTACTACACTGCGTCTGATATTTTTTTCTGAAAGCACCATTTAAACCTTCATTAAAGTCAGAATCGATGGGGTTGTCTTTTGTAGATGGATGGTAAGATGTGCTTTGCGTTATGAATTTAGGCACATGTTTCGCCACCCGACATCTAATTGTTCAGAGGACTCCTTATAATTTGTGGCACACGAATACCAAGAAACCACGCATGCGCAATACATGCACAGTAGTAATGATTATAGCATTCTGCAATCGTTCGCGTAGACAATTATCTGAACACCTGGTGATGCTTTATGTATTCGGCATACGCCTATATTTACAGGAGAAACTAATGCACATTGTGCAGAAGATAATTGACTATCTACTATTTCGCAAATACTTTCGTTAGCGATGGTATGTGTTGAAGCTTCAAAAAGAACATGTCCGATCAACAGATTCCTGAGATATATATATACACTTTTGCGTTCCTCCCGGAAACAATCTATTAATCAGAGTGTGTGTGTGTGAAAAAAGGTAAATCCGTGGTATCAACTTTATCTACAATGACAAGCTCATTAGACCAATTACAATATCAGATTTTTAGGTTCTCATCGTTAACTTCCATACGCAAAATCTCAATCGTCGATGTTCACGGCAAATATGTGACATAATCAATAAGAACCGTACTTTGGTAATAAATTAGCTATTGTGAAATTATAAAGATTTCGTTGCACACTATATAATAACGACCTGTTTAATAAAAACATATACCAACAAATAATAAAACACGCATCGGAATTCTTTAATTTGCTTAACAGATAATTAGTGTTTATCAAAACTTCATGGGGCTCCGAAGTTAATGGAGTAAATATGTATTCTGCTTGAGAAAACATGGGAGGGCGTGTATCTTTAGTTTGTTTAAGCAAACGATATTTTTTTGAACACGCACCAAAGTTTCAATTAGTCTTCGGATATTCATTACACGAATTCCCACTAGCATACTCATGGTCGCAATAAATTATGAGTGCACGTAAATATACATATATATATAAACCACACATCCGCGAGCCTGCGCGCATAAAACGGTAAATAAGATATATAGAAAATAATTTAAACTCATCATATCGACTTTTGATGTTGCAGCGTTAGCATTAATGTGAAATTACAACAGGCGCGTTCAGATAACATCAATGACTCTGTAAGTGTGTAATCATAGTGCAAAACCAACTAATGTTTTCACGACTTACACCACTGATGTAATAATTGGTAATTTAGGTCACCCGCGTGTATGAATCATACAAATATAACCATACAACCAATATAACGGACGCGGACAGCACGAGTGTACACACATATTCGCTAGCACCCATGTGCTGAACAAAGAAACTTCAAATGTTGTGTGTTACTGACCCGATATGAACAACTACTCCGAAAGGGATGCGCACAGAACGGGATACAATATTTTGCAAAAGAGGTTGAATAATCTCAAATCAAATAAGAATAAAAACTTGTTATATACGACATTATCGTATGATTCACTTATAAGTTCGTGTATGTTTTTTTTGTAACTAGATGTTTTCTAGTTTTATATTACGTTTCCTTTTTGTAACTTATATAACAAGTTTTATTTAAGTCACCTCGAACGTTAATCGTTGTTATAAGTACACATTAAAAAAAATCAATACCGGGCATAATACAAATAAAAATAGTTAGCAGATGGCAGTGTATTGCAATTGTAAAGACATAAAACTTTTGGCATAGTACAATAATAACATACACGATTCCGAAAATATTTTCTCTGTAAAAGAGAACCTCGTTTGGGTTCACTCCGCGTCGGACTGAATCTCACTTAAACTTACTTGCGAATAATTGTATACTTAAAAGCTGGTGACAATATCTATTTATCAATGCCATTTGACATCTTTAAGACGTCTAAACAAACATCTGTCTGCATATAAAAACTGTGTAAAGTATACATCAGTTCACAACATGCACTACTGTGAACAGGCATCCCTTGCTTACAATTAACATTATTTTGTCAATGTGGGTTGGTGAGAACGTAGTTTAGAGATCACTTTAATGTTTCTTTAGAAAGAACTCTTTTGTAAAAAGAGTATAAATATATTTTCATAATAAGAAAACACAAGTAAATCAGGATAATAAGCAGCATTGTATTAAAGGATATGGTGATATTACCACTGGATCCTATTTAAAGAGTTTTCATGCCGAAGTTTCTGACACTACACCAAGTACGGTTTCTAAACAAGAAAATACTCGAACAAACATCACTGACATCTGGCTTTCACCACTGGCGAATTAAAACGGAAAACGATAAAAAAGGCTACCACAATCAATACAGATATTTCTTTAAACGTCGCTTAATAGTGAACTGTTCTTAAACGTTTAGAGAACATTCTAAAGTATTTACACACATCATCATGACGACGTGAAAACTGGAAAAACAATCAGATAATAAACTCCCATGCGATAATGAATTCATAATAGAAGTGATTTTTCCAATATGATTAAATCATGAAATTTGATAGCATTGAGATGAACATAAAACACTTGAAACATAACCAATATTTAGTGTTTGATCATAAGAATGAAACATATAATGGTTGTATCAGGTTTTCACGACGTGTAGTTACTGGCAATACATCTAAATGCCGACATGAACTGAACCAACAAATATTGTATTATTATTCAATAGCTACTTTTAATAGTATGTGTAACGCTTACGCTTACGGAGGTCTTGCATCTGTTAAACTTTCATTTACTAAAAAGTAAAAAATGTAATGCTCCACAATCACACTTAGTATTTTTTTTGTGTACGCATGCGACTTAGATTCACTTTTCAATGTATGTGCGGTGATATTATTTTTTTAATTGCACAACTCAGAAAGTACTTATTTTCAGCCTCAGCTATAGATCACATACTGATATACATGTATTCGAATTCACCGCTGCAAGTGCTCAATATTTAACAAACCTACAAACAAATTAAGTAACATGCAAATCATTCATTTGATTTATTATGCATGAGCATACAGTTCGTTTCCAGCTAAAAATCGCATGGGACCTTTCCCCGCCTTTTGAAGGATGGTAGAGCTTTTATTAAAAGTCAAGTCACGGCTGTATCAAAACATTAAACAGAAGCAATGATCATATCGTAATTGTGATAATATTTCCGAATGAACAGGTTTATGAATGTGTGCCACACACATCAGTATTGATTGAATAACTGAAAAAATTACAACAATGTCTCTATTCCAATAGTGTGTCTATAGAAGCCATATTGGATTGAGAAACACCACTGTTGTAATTGAAGCAGTAAGAGCGTAAAACTTAGTATAGAAGAATACGAACTAGTAGTTCTTCTACTTTTAGTAGAAGTAGTAGTAGTAGTAGTAGTAGTAGTAGTAGTAGTAGTAGTAGTAGTAGTAGAAGAAGTAATCGTTAGAGTAGGACTAGGAGTAGGAATTAAATTTAGAAGCAAGATCCTTAGTTGTAGAAGAAGAACAACAAGAACGAGAAGAAGACGAAGCAATAGTTAATTCCATGTATTTCCAAGTAATCAAATGTATTTTTCAAACTTAATTTGCACATAATCAAATAAACACTCTTAAAATAAACTTCAGCCTGTTTAAACGTATGTGTAAACAACATGTATTGAATAACGCAGATATTAAATACCTAGTAGAATGAAAGCACAATTGCTATGCTGAGATTTGAAAAAAAAAAGAAATACTGACAATTTTAGATTTGTATGTGAATGACATAAGTAGCAATTACCTGACAATTAATTTAAATGTGCGTTCATTAAACCTAACGTGTTGATTGAAATATACGCGACTTGCTTTTCAACAAGAACGAATAAGGAGCGAACAATGGTGAATATTTACGATATCGTATTAAAAGCTTTGAAAATCAGTGCACATTAAGTCAATTAACTAATTGATATTTGATGAAAGTGATGCGTATTTCAATGAAATAAAATACATTTAAAGGGCAATTTAACCATAAAGAAAAATAAAATATATAAACGCAAACACTATTTCTTTCAAGTAGAAAATAAGTAAAACTACTGAAAAAGATCCAAATAAGGTATTTGTATTCAACATAATTAAGTCAAGAGTGCAAGTTGTTCGAACGACCACGAATATCGTATGGCTTGAAAAGAAAATGATTGAATCATATATTATTTAAAAGTTTTTTAAACACATTAACATCATGCGGGTAAGAAGTCAAATATTTAAGTATGTTATTAAGCATTAGATTTACTAAGCATGTGTGTTATAATTACAAGGAAGACAACCATACGGAACATACCTCTATTTAATATGTCAGCAAATTTATCAAATGTTTTTAATATTATTTAAAACACATCTTAATGTAAAACTATAATTTATCAAAGCTTAACGAGACAAAATGTTTAATGTATCTAAGGACATTATGCCGCTTAGGTTTCAACCTGACTCACAGTTCACAATTTGTGCTTTTTATAACAAACTTTTGCAAGAAGACTCATTGCTGTCTAATACAGTTACTATAACGAAGGATTTAAATATTAAGAAAAACATGTGCAGTCTTTTGATCAACGTACACATGTTTAAAAATAATTATTGACATCTCTCCTTATAATTGAGAAGCGTATTTTGTAAAACATAACATGTTTTGTTTATGAATAGACAATTCCTGTTTCAGCAAATTGATGAGGTATGACATGGAAACACAAACATAATAAAGACTACAAGAATAATTGCGTGGATTTCGAGCTATATTTATATATAAATACACTTCGTTATCTCTTTGACAAAAGGAATGCCAATCAGTTGTGTTATACACTATAGAAAGATCTAGTCAGACACCTGTAAATCTTAAGTACCGAAAACGCGAAGATCCATTGGTTTATAGTTGTCAGTAATCCATCTTTAAGGATTTTTTATGGAGCACATTACAATGCATTTTATAGACGCGTGTTCACAATTTGTCGAAACGAACATTGTCCAAACAACTATTTTTTTATTCAAAAATAATGTATTCACTACATGTTTACAGAGGAGATAAGACACCTGGCTGTTTAATAATCATAAATAGAACTGACTAAACGTATACAGCAATACATGATTTGACGCTTTCATAGCCAATTTCACCAATACGTGTTTTACTAACAAAGCGATTCGAATACGAGTCAAAATGAAACTGCCCTCATTGGGTTAGTGTCACAGGTTCCAACGCCGGAAAATATTGTATTACTAAAACTTTGTATAGCCTGTTTTATGATAAAATACTATTACAACTATGATATACTTGTTGGTAAATACTTAAATGACAATTTTCAAAACCATAAATGATAAATATGTCCCTTCGAAAGTTTGATGTGCACTCCCCTTTAGCATATTACGCAAGTCAAACCAGTCTAGGAATAGAATATTTGAATATTTTCATAAAAATTCAGAAAGTTAATTGCGGAATGCCAACATTAAGGAAATCGTTGAGTTCTAGCCCTTTTTTTGAAAATAAACAAGGGGGCAACACTTGTTTGGTGTGCAATACATATGTGTATATGCACTACATTGTACAAGTCTAGACACGGCTGAAATAAAACAAAACATTTCTCCATAAATGTACTTAGTAACCAACCAGATTTATGACAAATACAGATAACATACTTTAAATAAATTTATTCTGAAATAGGGAAAACACGATCTTAACCGCTTAACCTAAAAAAAACGACAATGATTGATCGAAGTTTTAGCGTCGAGTATGTTGATAACATGTCCTTCGTGCCTTTGAAGCTCAATGTTGTTATGGCTTTATATTAACCAATCAAAAGTTTGCGTTTTATTCAATAAAGGTGATTCATGCTGTTCCAGTGCATGTGTATAGCAATTTGATCTCTCAGCCATAAATTTGTAGTGACGGAAACTATGATGAGTGGAGCCTGATCACCGTGACTGTTTCTATACATATCCTGTACGCAACATGTGCACTTTCTTAAAATGTTCCATTCTTTTTATGCGGTGCAATGATATCTAAATGTTGTATTATTATATATTAAAAGCAAAGGCTAATCAATGACGGCAATTACCACCTAGACTGGAATTTCGTTTAGAAGTGACTTTACTTTCAACGAAAAGTTATATACAAGCGGAAAGTATCGTCCCTGATTAGTCTGTGCGGACTTCATAGGTTATTCTGGGACGATACTTTACGTTAATGCATGACACCCGGTTTTCTCAGAGCGAGGCTCCATTGTATACAGACACGAACATGTCTGCATTATGTATTCTGAACACAAATCAAGCATACAAAACACCACAGTGTCATTCGTGTTCTAAACGACAAAGAAAACCTACAAAATACCACCATGCCACATTATTCTATTCGCCATATCAAGCTTACAAAACACCACAAGGCCATTTGTTTTCTGATCGACAAATCAAACCTTCAAACAACACAATGACATTGTATTCTGTACAACAAAGCAAGCCTACACAAGACATTAAGCCCTTGTATTATGAATAATAAAATACACCTAGAAAACGTCACAATGCCAATCATCTATCCATCTCAAACGTTACCGGTATCATACAATCACAGCCATTAAACAAATTTGACACAGTATCATGCGACTCACCTAGAAGGAATTTATATTCGCCTTACTTCTTTTTGCGCGTCAAACTAGTCTAAAAAACATCTGGCGAGCCGTTTTAGAGCAGCTTCACCTAATAAATGATTCATTCGAGAATCAAGTAAGTCGATTTTTAAAGTGATAGACATGTAATGAATGACATGAATGAGGAAATCGCTGTCTTCTAATCTGGTTTTATTAGTAAATAAACGTGCGAAAGCCATAATTCTTGCTTGTGGTGTGTGTTTTTGCTTATGATTTATGTTTTTGAAGTAAATAAACTAAAACAACTTTTCTGCATTAAAGATGCATGTTAACAAGAACGTGTATTCGAGCCAAATTATGTAAATCGGAAGTTAAACAGGTTGTACACGGAATGGTTTTCAAAAGAGATTAAAACGGTTAAATAGCGCCATGTAGTAAGGTATTGAATGAGAATATAATTATGCTTACGTTCGCTGTATCAGTAGCATAATAATTGTTTATAGACAAAAGGGCTCAAAAGCGTCGAAAACACAAGCTCTTTTATTTAGATCACTGAGATCACATGTCTGTTCTTTGCTATATAATGCATGTGCATAATTATGGTTTGCTTAGAAGCCGCAAGGGACGCATCCTCTATAGTTGAAGGATGAATGTACTTCACTAATCACAGGTGCTCTGAACATAAAACACCACAATAAAACAATACCACTGTCGAAAGTTAATGCTTTAACTGAATAAATCGACGCGTTTAAAGAGTGTTTGAACAACACTACAGCATTGCTAAAAAAGGCTATAAACTCTCATGGGAATTACAATATAAAAAACCACACTATAAAAAAGTAGCAACACGAAAGATCTGAGATTGTAAAAAAAAAACATTCAAATGTACTACGTCTACCTTTTTTAACTTCGTCAAAGCATTTCGTTAGATTCCACATGCTAACATCCGTTTTTTTGCGCATGCGCTTTACGCGTTCTACATAAAAATCAATTAACTGGGAGATAGTTTATGCATTGACTGCATTATAAGATTGTTTTCAGCCATTCCAGAAATATGAGGGCCGTTTGCATGTTTACTTGTCTTTAACATATCTTATCAATATGTTTAGAAAAATAGAACTCGATATTATATAAATGTGGCTGGCTTGGGTTATATTATATTAATCGCGCAGCAAGACAATCGAAGATTAACAGAATATTGTTAGTGTGTCGAACGTTAAAGTTTATTCAAACGACTGCCACAATATGTATGTCATTGAAAGACAAGATTGTGTTAAACATGTTTTATATAATTATATATTAACCTGTATTGAATGATGCTTCTGTGTAGGGACGAAATAAAGACACGTTACCGCGAAAAGAATAATGCAACAGTTATGGTTATTTTAGAAATACTGATAGAGTAGTTTAAACATATCAATTTAGCAAAGACAATTAATTTAATCCTTTTCCTGGTCTTGACAAAGCAAAGTACACACATTTGGTAAGATTCTTACATACTTTTGTATTTTCAAATGACATACATACCCCCAATTATGCGAAGAGGATGGGCATAATAAGTGCATTAAATGAGAAGCTTGAAAATGACAATTATTTATTAAGTCAAAAGTGTATATAGTTAAATGTATTAATGACATATCATGTTCTATATTTCAACAACTAACTTGCTACACGTCTAACATTATTACAATAAATGAGATTATCAACTGAAAAATATGAGTCGTCTCACAAAATGATATTACACGTAGTTGTTAATAGCATAGCTGCGTTCTTTCTCTCAAACAAACGCAAGTTTATTGTGAACATATATATCTGACTCTTCTCGCAGTGTTGAACATGGTCATGTTTTACAGAAACAGCAGTTCAACTTTGGTGTGTTACCGTGTAGCAATAAATCAAGGATCCATCTTCTGTTTTAATGCAATTACAGTAAGTGGTGGCTGCATACATACAACATCCACGGCCGGTAATTTGCTGTCTGAGACAAAACGCCTCAACACATTCCCGAGCGACCGTTATTTATAAAACTGAAACATCAGGGCAAATGCACTGATGGATGAATGTGTTTAATGTTACAACAAAAATGTTAGATTGACACACGTGAAAATCCCAGATTTTAACTATAAATATGCCAAATTTGGACCAATGCCCGTCTTTATTTTAGAAAAAAATATTCAACAATATATGTGAATTCTGCTTGGATAACGATGTGAATAATGCATACAGTACGAGCTATCCCGGTGTGATGGATGAGCTGCATAGGTCTCCATAGAAATGGTGTCTGACATTAGTGTGTACATCATTCGGTGCGGATAAGATACCATGTGCAGCAAACTATTGTCTTCTTTTTTGTTGTTTATTTTAAATGATCAAATTGTATGTCAAGTATTGTACTCGATATGTGTCAACTATTCAATAATTAAAACCGAACTATCTTATAAAGGAGATTGGCATTTTTTTATTTTTTTTTTAATTCAAAGCGTTTATTCACCTCCATATATTACAAAATGTATTGTTAGGTGACATGTTATTTTGTTAGTATACAATACAGTCTTTTAACAATTCAACTTGGTTGATATAAAAGAGGTAAATATAATCCATGCATTCCATTATAAAGACACAATCATACAGTTCACATACACACAGACATATAATATTACACAAAGTCCATGTTTTGATACAAAAAAGGAAAAATATTCGTAATTCAGAAAATTATAAACTTAAATCAATCATTTGGACTTCAGACAATTATAAACGTTAATCAAACGACCATGGTATTCAATATTTTTAGCAAACAACACAATTTACAATAACACTATTCTATTGATCGACAAAAAGTTTTACAATTAACCAGCTTGGTAGTTCTTTTTCTTGATATTTTGTATTAGATTGAATTTCATATGATACACAAACATGATTATTCAGCCCCCTTATTGAAGGTAATTGACCCTTTCTCTGGCATACAAATATATACTTTTTAATTTCAAGAATAAGAATAATAATATCAGTCATGCTAGTACTTGTACCCCAAAATAACATTGTTTGACATGAAATATCAGTACATTTCTGCACATTATGTGATCTTAAAAATTCTACAGCATTATTTTTAATTCTCTTTGTGAAAATGCAGTCCCAGAATATATGTAATATGGTTTATTCATTTTCATTACAGAAAGAACATAAATTGTCATGAGCAATGTTCATTTTAAATAACAAAGATTTGGTTCCTAAGATTCTTTGAACAATTCTTGTCTGGAACCACTGAGTGTATGTGTCTCTAGATATAATAAAAACAAGTGCATGCACTTTTGTCCATTCAACGATATTAAAAAGTGTATTCCATTTTAATGGCAAGTGGGTATATCTGTATTATAGCTAAATCATTGATACACAAGTTTGTTTTGATTATACCCAAATACTATGTTATCGAAGTAACATGATATCAATGCACATTGTATATTTCAAATTGGCTTTTTTATAAATGGAAGTCCTGATAATCTGATAAATGCCTTAACAGTTCTGATTAAACCTTCATAAAAAAGGAAGTTATTTTTTTTCACCAATGAGATGTTCTAATACAAATTGTTTTAAAAATTCTCCAGAAGTGCACAAAATATATCTTACATATCTAATTCCCCTATTATACATATTTTCATTATATATAATTTTCACACCTATCTTAAAATTGTGGTTATAAAATAAATGCATATCAAGGATATCTTTACACTTACTGACATTTTTTTTTATAAATATACTCAATGTAACATGTAAGGACATCTCTCCAAAAACATTTTTTTTAAACTTAATCATTTTCTTCACATCAAACAGAGAATATACTAGTTGGAAACATGTTCTATTCCATGAAACAATTTTCCTTAACCATGTCATTTTCATAGTTTTTTCAAAAGCATATATATCAGTCATAGCAACTCCTCCATCATCATAAGATTTAATAGAAATATTTTGTTTATTTTTTGCTGTTCCATCCCATACACAATTTGAAAACAGGCTATTCATTTGTTTTTAAACTTTTTCTCCTGGACTAGGAAGAGCTATAAACAAGTCTGTAAAAAGGGGGAGTAGTAGTGATTTAACAACAGTTATCTTTCCCTAGGGTGTTAAAGTTCTTCTTTTCCAAAACATTATGATATTGTGCAGCTTTTCAAGTTTACTTGAGAAGTTAATTTCTATCATTTTCTTTAAATCAACATCAAATAATATTCCATAAACTTTAAATTTTGTGGTGCCCCAGACAAGTGTATATTTAGTTTTTATTGATTGTATGCGATACTGTTTGGAGCCAATCCATATAAGATTGGTTTTGTCATAATTGATTTTTAATCCAGAACATAAGGCAACGTTATTTAAAAGATCAAGGGTAGCATTGAGGGAAATATCGGTTCCATCCATAAAGAGATATGTATCATCCGCAAACTGAGAAATTTTATATTCAATATTTTCTATCACTATACCTTTAATTGCATTACAATTTCTTATTTTAATTGCCAAAACTTTAGCACAAAAAATACAAATATACAAACTTATTGGATCTCCTTGTCGGCAGCCTCTTTCAATTGTTATAAACTCTGATAAAAACCCATTGATTTGAATTGCCGTCAAGGTATTATGTAGGAGAATAGAAATCCATTTGTTCAATGTTGTACCAAAATTAAAATAATCTTATGTTTTTTTCTATAAAATCAAACTCAAGGGTATCGAACGCCTTTTCAAAGTCAATGGTCATCAAGAGTCCAGGGATATTGTTATCTTTTGTATATTTCATAATGTCACATAAAAGTCTGGTATTCTCACCAATATATCTATATCAATAAATCCTGTCTGATGTTTAGAAATAAGAGTATCAAGGATAGTTTTTAATCTGTTAGCAATAGTCCCAGATGCAAGCTTGTAAATTACATTTAAAAGCGTTAATGGTCTTAGGTTTTTCAGAAAATGTCTGAGTTTATTATCTTTAGGTATACATGATATAATTCCTTGTTTTTGTTTAACTGACATGGTTCCAGAGGTAAAACCATAGTTAAGGCTTCTCATTATAAAGTGGCCTAAATCTTTCCCAAAAACTTTTAAAAAAATCTGCTGTAAAACCATCTGATCCTGGGCTTTTGTCATGCTTCATATTTTTTAAAGTAATTGATATTTCCTTTAGTGTAAGAAAGCCTTCTACGGATTGAGATTGTGCAGTACTTAATTTAATTGTATTTATGCCCTTAAGGTCAACATGTACAGTGTACGAGTCATTGAAAACAGACTTTGTATACAATGTTTTGTAAAATTGAGCGGCTTCTTTAAAAATACCATGATTGTCAAATAGCCGTTGACCTTCATCGTTTTCAATAAAAGGGATGTTTTTACTAGATGCATTTGGTGTTTCTAAGTTACAAAAATATTTTGAGGGTCTTTCGCCTTCATCAATCCACTTTGCCTTACTCCTAATGAAAGCGCCATTCATTTTCAAATTCCGTATACCTATGAGTTCTTGTTGCAAAAAAGATTGAGCTCTTCAATGTTTTCATTTGTTATTTGTTTTTCAATGTCTTCAATTGCTTTTAAAATATAATATTCTCTTTTTTTTTCTTTTTGGATTTGAAGCTTGAATATGATAGGGTTTTACCTCTGATTTCCATTAATAAAGTTTCTAGAAACAGTTGATCATTTAAGGTTAACTGTATTAAGTCATTTTCTATAGTATTCAGATATTCAATGTTATACACAGGTAAGACATATTGCTGCTTAATTTCTTCAATGTATTGTTTTATACATTGAATATATTCTAGGTCATAAAGTAACGAATTATTAAATTTCCCCAGTCCCTTTCCATGTTCTATTTTGCTAAAATTTAATTCCAAAGTAATAGAGGAGTGATCTGATTTGTAGCTTGCGTGTATTTCCGATTTCCTTATAAACTAACTAAAATCATTAGTTGTTAAAAGGAAGTCCAATCTGGCTTGTTGGAAAGTGTTAGGCTTTCGCCAAGTGAAACATGTCGCATCACCGTTTATGACTCTAAACGTGTCTATTAGGTTTTTATCATTGATTACAGAAGACAACAATTCCCTCGACTTCTTATTATTATTCAATGTTTTATAGTTGGCATAATCAATATAAACATTAAGTTCTAAATTAAAATCCCAACATAAAATAAAAGACTCATTTCATTTGGTCTCTATTATATTAAACAGTTTACTATAAAATAAAGGAGTATCATTATTTGGTCCGTAAAGAGTGCACAGAGTAAATCTATGGTTATCTATTGTTAAATCTAAAATTAATACATTTCCCTTTGTATCTTTTTCTTGATTGTGTACCTTAACATTCAGATTTTGCAAACATCTATTAAATAAAAAACATACTCCTCTTGAATTAGAAGAACCAAAACTAAAATAGAATTCACCATCCCAATGTGAGTAAATTTGTTTTTCCATTGAAGAAGTGAAATCACAATCCTGTAAGCAATATATATGGGCATTTAGACTTTTTAGATATTTAAAAACATCAGCTCTTTTCGAAACATCATTTAAACCACGACAGTTGTATGATAAAATCTTTAAATTATCCGTTCTCAATACAAAGGGTTACATTTTCGTTTACATACAATGGACAACAAAGACCATTATCATTTACCGCAGTCCATACACAATACAAACTTGCAGTCAATACACAATACAATGGATCTTTGTCCAAACAAACAAGAAGGCAATAAAAACATGCTAAAGTTCGCAAAACTGTCCTCAACTTAACACACAGCATGGCAAACACAATCAGATAAACATAAAAAACATAAAGAAAATGACAACAGAAGTGACAAATAAAACATATGCAGTGTACAAAAAGTGCACGAACAATTGCCCTAAATATAAGACATTAATATTCGGTATCTCAGGTTTTCAACAGTTATTTAAAAGATGTATGTATAATCATAATAGTGGTGCTCTACATAGTTTAAACAGAGAGTATGTTGTCCATGTGATTGTTTTTTAGTAAATAATTTCACTCCATTTTGGCCAACACAATTCATAAAAAAGTGGCTTTCGTAGTGCATTATTACATTTGGTTTAATCATCAGAAATATATAAAAGTTAAGTTAACAGCAATGCTAAGGTATGCAAAAGAACAACAACAGCCACACGGAAAAAATATGTAATACCTCAGTACAAATCTACACATACAACAAAACATGTATACAAGAACAGCAATATGTTAAGACATCGAATATGTGTGCTTGACTTTTTACTAGTTGGAACAGACTTTACTATCCGGGAAGCATGTACATGTATGTTATGACCTGGAATAAGGAGTATACGTCACACAGGTTATTTTAGATTAAATATACATAAGTATAAAACAAACTATTCAGTTCGCTATTTCCCATCTATCTAATACTGATGGTTATAGTACGTAAAGTATTTTAATTATAAGGACTACATCTAGCAGCTACATAATCACAAATATGAAGTGAGAGAAACGTTCAAACAAAATAAACAGAGAGGCGAACAAATACGATTATAACAGCATTCTTATTGAACAACTACGAAAACAAACATATATAATTGAACAAGCACAAACTGCTAGTCCCCCGCACAATGCTTTTACCGTTATTTTAATTTGTGGTCATTGAGGTGTTACCATTTCGTGGGTCATCTACCAAAACATAGACTGATACAAATGTTTCACGTATTATAACAAAATGACAAGATAAATTTTAACAAGGCAATATTTATTTTCCCTTAATTGTATTTATTGTAAATATATTTATTTCATTTGATATGTTCGACTTTAAAAGAATAAGATATTTTAAAGTATAAACGACTTTAAACAAATTGGATATTTTAAAGTTATAAAAGTTTGGTACCTTATAACTCGAGGGGTGAAAGCGAAACAGCTCTAAGTGCATTTTTCAAAAAGGTTCAGGAGAAGGTTTAAACTGTATCAGCAGAACAATTAAAACAATGAAGGGTTTAAAATTTAAAGTTATATTGAGAATAGTCTGCTCTTATCAAATATTTTTAAAACCTGTTTCTATTTTCACGAATAACGAAGTTATTTGAAAAAATGTCACTTAGACCTTTTTCGCAATTAAATTTCATATTTGTTGTACTTAAAGTTCAGAGCAAAAAAGTTCTAAGTGATTTTAAAACTACATTTAATGATCACTTTCCAGTATGTATTTCATATTCAATACTTTCTACATTTTGAAACTAAGAATATTATAAATAAAATGCAAAAAATGTCACTTAGAACCTTTTCGCACTGAAAAAACTATTTTTTTTTCAACTAATTGTTTAGAGCGAAAAGTTCTAAGTGACATGAAATGAATTGAAAAGTATTGGAAATTCTCACTTTATTGCATATTTTTTTTAATTAAATACTCTTAAAATTTTAAATATGAGTATTTTTGAAATATATTTGGAAATATTGTTACTTAGAACCGTTTTGCTTTAAACAGATAGCATAAAAATACTGTTCTTATATCATTTAATAGTGCTGAAAAGTTCAAATTGACAACTTATTTTATTTTATTCTTAATACTTATTTTGCAATTGTTTGTTATCAAATGTCCCAAAACACTGAATGGAATTTGTACTGTTTTACAAAAACATTAACAAGATACACTTTGACAAAAGTATAGTAGATGTTTTGTGTGTTTCTAACAATCAGTAGAAACGGTGAATTGTATCAACAAACTTTATTGACCCTTAATTGTTCCATTCCTACCTGTAACTCGTATTGGGATTCAATGTTGATTTTTCTATCATTTTGCTACATGCATATTCTATCATATTTGTTAAATTGATTAATACTTTGGCAGATTTTTGACTTATTTTGTAGGCCTAAGTCTTGTCCATTATACAACGAACGTTATGGGAATGTAATTTACAACTTTATATTTTTAACAATTAACATTAATTTGTATAAGCATGGTGTTGTATATTGTATTATACATAACACACCTAGTATTTTTAGAAGGGGCATTGTGACTTAGATAACTGAACTGTTTTTAGGCAATAATGAGCAAATTTACAAAATATCATATTTTGCACTAATCGACATCATTCAGTTGTTTGATTACATCTTATCAGAATTGTACCAAGCAAATCACATCACACCAGAATAGAAACTAACTGATGAGCATCAATTAGCAGAGTAACCGACTCGAATGGTTACCTTCTGATTCACAATTACCCAGATCAGTTACCAACTGAATCAAATCACACCAGAATGGTAACCTATTTATTCACATTTCACCACCTCAGTTACCAACCGAATCACATCACACCAGAATGGTTACCTGGCGATTCACAATTACCAAGATCAATTACCAACCGAATCACATCACACCAGAATGGTAACCTATTGATTCACATTTCACCATCTCAGTTACAAACCGAATCACATCACATTAGAATGGTCACCGACTGATTCTCATTTCACCAACACAGTAAGCAACCAAATCACATCACAGGAGAATGGTTAACTACTGATCCACAATTCACCAGCTCAGTTACCAACAACATTACATATCACTAAAATGGTAACCGACCATATCACAATTCACAAGCATGGTAATCTTCTAAGTCACATCATAGCAGCAGAGTTATTAGCACAGTTTCATACGAATTCACGTCTTTCCAGAAAAGTTATTCATGGATTGACAAACTTATTCACATCTCACCTCAGTAACAAATTAGAGTTTGTAAATACCACAATAACAACTAAATTACATTCATGTTTGTTACTATTTATTTATTGAGAAATGTTATGTTTTACTGTCTATGTATACAACTAACTAGGAACTATGTTATTCTGAGAGCGTTTTTTATGAGAGAGCAAAATAGAAATACACACAGGTATCTGACATTTAACCATTACACAACTTAACATTCTAAACACAATATACTGAAATGAGTTTATTCTTCTTGGTTTTGTAACAAAACAAATTGTTTTACATTCAGAACTAGGTAGAGGTCGAAACAAGGCTCACATCTCCTTGAAATTCATTCCAAATTCAACTAGCTTTTATGCAATTAAGGTTTCAATTTTTCAATTAGCTTTATAATTTTAAGTGTAGACAGGTATGTATAAGACATTATTTGAAAAAGCCATAAAATCCTTATATGAATGTTGTCAAAAAGTTTATCAAAAATGTTATACAAAACAAATAATTAAGAAAAATATAAAAAAATACCCAAAGTTCAGTGCGAAAAAGGTCTAAGTGCATAATTTTATCATTATTTTTTCTTATTTTTCATCAGTTACAAATTATCTGTTCAGGATGTTTTCCAGATTCAAATATATAAAATTTATTGTAAATATATTCCTAAAAAAATGATAAAAATGTCATTAAGAATTATCTAAAAAATCAACAACCTGAAAGCGAAAGAGCTCTAAGTAGCATTTCACTGCACAAAGAGCCTTTTCGCACTCAAAAATAAATTAAATTTCACTTAGAGCTTTAGGACAAATTTCAATTTTACTTTTTATTTGATTTCCTGGAACAAAGATATTTTAACACATAATGGGCTTGGATGTTGCGATACAAAATATACAAAAAAGTAATTTTGTGAAAAAGTGTCAGTAAGAGCTGTTTCGCTTTCACCCCTCGAACTATTGATGAGTAGAAGCAGGTTCTTTATACCCCTTTAAGAATGACATAAATTTACTGGTCCTAAACTGAGTACAGTTATTCAAGGGAACCACGATAAACTTTAGGGAGTTGTTAGTATATTTATATAGGCAAGAGATTGTTACAGTGAACCATTGTATAAATGGTAAAATATGTTACAAATTATATAATGTTTACATCAGTCAAATTAGTTACATGTATACAATAGAACGATTAAAAAGATTATTTTATGTTAAGAACAAACAAGTTTTTAATATCATTGTGATTTAAGCAAATTACATACCGATTAAAGCGTAAACGAGTTAAATGTCCACAGTTTGCAGGATAATCCTTGATAAATTATTGTCACCGTTCTTATTCACTCTAAACACTGGCTCCCGTCTGGAACTTTCTGCTCCGGCTCCGGAAATCACTAATTGTGTTATTTATATTGTCAAATATGTCAAACCTAATTCTTTCCT
Organism: Dreissena rostriformis; assembly: GCA_007657795.1. Classification (NCBI taxonomy): domain Eukaryota; kingdom Metazoa; phylum Mollusca; class Bivalvia; order Myida; family Dreissenidae; genus Dreissena; species Dreissena rostriformis. The sequence goes on along the minus strand of VMBQ01000311.1, from coordinate 185,752 downwards.
CTGAGTTGGTTTGTCCAAAAACTGAACCATTAAAGAACCACGCGATTTTGATGTCGGGATGTAGAAAAAGCCTGCTAATTAGTCCTTGATTTCGCTTCGTCACATCGTCCAAAAGCTTGTATCCATCCGTCTTCATGGAGGTTCGTTTCCTCATTATGGTTGACTTCGCGTTGTTGTTTGTTAGCTTCATAATTATGGGTCTGGTTGTGCCCTGCTTGGATGGGATGCGATGTATGGCGATTATGTCATCTGGCTTTAGACCAACGTGTGCCGCTGTTTTCATGATGTTTGTTACTGTTTGAATGAGGTTGTTTTCAGATTCATCGGATGTTTCCTTTATGTTCAATATTTTTACATTGTTCTTTCGCGAGTACTGCTCATTGTAATTGGCCAACTTAAGTGCATCTCTACTTATTTCATAATGTTTTTTATTTTGTATTTGTAATTCAGATATTGCCTTTGTGGTGTTTTTCATTTAATGTTTTAGTTCTATTAGTTATCTCAGTTTTGATTGTTTTGGCCATTGTAATTGCTATTTTGCTCATTATGGTGGAAACTGTTGTCTTTATAAGATCTTCTATCTCTTCCAGCTTTAGCATACTTTGGAGATCTTCTCTCAATTCCCCTAGCCCCTCAGTCATAGCTTCTAGCTTAGTGTTGATATTGACCAGTTCGTCCATACTTGTATTTGTGCTGTTATTAGAGTCTGCGCGTTGCTTCTTGTTAGCTGGTTTTGTCTGAGGCTTTTGTCCCTTGAAATTTAGTTTCGGTTGGTCAGTTTTCCCGTTACCACTCATTATGGGGTATTGTTATATTTCCAATGTATTGAAGATGTAGTATTTTTAATCCAAGCCAATCCGGTCAATATGGTAAGCTCAATAAGCCGTTTATCCACAGGTTGCACGAGAAAATTTCTATCCAATTAGTTAGTATGTACGCTCATTATGTCCAATATGTATAAGGGTCCTCTCAACGCATTTGAAAATCCATTTTTTTCACACATAAGATTCCACAATTTCACTAAATATTACCTTTTACGTCCACTTTATGGTGTCAATAATTTACTCCATGTATTAATGACACACTCACATTCTGTCTAGTACCAAATATCACTATGTTCTGTCACTATTTCTTATTATAAAGGGCAATTTAAACAGGAGCTGTGATCAGCCAAACATCACTGCTCAATTTCCCGCCAATTTCTCATTGGCAATTTTAACATTGCAATAATTTAGTGGAAAACACATTGCCTTGAAATAAGTTTACTCACAAGAAATAAAATTAAAGTGTACACAACTAACAAGGATAAGGTTATTTGGTTAGAAGTTTTTTTTTATAAAGTTTTTGAAAACGCGTCAATTACGAGTCTTCAGTAAAAACGAACGCATAAACGCATGTATTTCAATCGAAACAACCAAACATTGGGCGAGTAAAACCATTAATTCGGAGGTCGCAGATTATAATTATGCTATTTTATTAGTAACCCTTATATGAGGTTATATGATAAGTTATTATGTTACGTACGTGTCCTCTTTCGATATCTAAACAATTTAAGACCGCATGTTCTTGCCAAGACTGCATATCACATTCCGTACTGGATCATAGTTCGCAAGCTATTCTACTTCTTCAATGCACATACACATTTTTAAGGATAGACACTCGGGCTCATATTAAAGTATTTAATCAAGCATCGTCCATGGGTTGCCTTACGTATAACAAATGGAAGAAAATCGATGACTGGACTACGACGAGGTTTACAAGAACTTCAATCGTTTGAATGTTATGTTAATATTTGTTTCAAATTGTATAGTCAAACAACTGTTCATGGAATTTTTATGGCGACTGAATTTAATATTATTGCTAGGTCATGAAGACTTTTGTGTTACATGCATGCGTGATTATTGTACAACAACAAAAAATGGAATTGTATATTCCCATACGCAAAATTCAACCGTCTAAAAAAAAAAAACTGACAAAACAAACACAAATTAATTTTCGAATCTAAGATAATCAATAATTTTATAAATGACAGTCAAATTTCGCATTTAATCTTTTAAGAGCACAGACGTAAATCATATCATTAATCTGTGTAATTGTGCACGGTATCCATCATTCCATTATGAGCTTTTTCAAAACTAAAAGACAGAATCCATCAAAAATGCAATCATCGCATTCAAGGGAACGTTTGTCGGCTCTAGGCGAATGTATACATTAAAGACATGGATGTGGGAGTACAAGGTTAATGGTCTCAATTAGAGAACAAATGAAAGACGACTAATAACGAGTATTAAGCACATACAACGCAAAAATTGAGAACCATTGAATTATTTATGAAAACATCAGTATGTTTAAAGCAATATTAAACTATCATGTATTAATCGTTAATAGGTGGTTTTAGTAGTAAGAGAGGAAATGATTAACACAAACTTAACAAATTAGTAAAATGTTCGGAATGTGAAAAGCTTATGTTTGAAATTGAAAGGGGAATTGTTCACATGTTATTGATTTTTGTTAAAGTAATTAGGCGTTTAAACTAACAAAACTATCATGTGTGGTTGGTATATTCTTAAATAATTATAATAGAAAACAAACAAACAATGCTGGATTCGAAACAAAAGCAATAAACTGTGAACGCTACAACTGAGGTTTATGTAACGAATTGAGGTGGTACCCTAGCACCGTGTTGCACAAAATCAACGGCTCATCTTTTGTTTTAATAGCCTCACAGTATGTGGCGGCTTAATGAATGTCAGCAACAACAAGCCCGGCTGATGATTAGCAACCGTTGATTAACATATATTGTTCCAAGGATGTCCGAGCTACCGTTGCTTAACAAATAGCAACAGCAAGGCAACGGTGCTGATGGTGGACGCGTTAAATAGTCGTCAACCTGCATCATGTAACCTGCATTTTAGATTGACGCCCGTGGATATCAAACAACACAATGTGTTAAACCACGCGTGATCGAAAAGTTTTATTTCGCATATGAAGAGAATAAGAAAAGGACCTTATACTGTCGGTGTTTAGCACACATCATGCGTGTGTATTCTTTGAGTTTAAATCATAAATCGTTGTCATATATATTAACATATCAGATCAAATTAATGTTTTACTATGGAACAGTATTTATGGTTGTGAAAGTGTGTAGACTACAAAATCGCAATTTGAAATAATTATCCAACAAAATACTCTGAAAGGTAATTTGTACAAGACTACATTTAACATAAGAAGCATGAACAGAAATCTCTTTATAAAGTAAATACATCACAACAATTATGCCCCTTTGAACCGTCGCATTTTTTTTAATACTGGAATAATGTTAAATACAATCGTTGCCCAAGTGCTTGTTTATTTTCATAATTGTCGAATACAGACTTTTGTTTTCCTACAGTTTACTTTCTGTTCACTATTAATATTTCAAATTTAAGACACGCACCGTCTTTAATAAGATTATTACACGACACGACATAATACTGACACTCTGCTTGGGTAGGGGGCTTGAATAATGTATACTACACTTGTTTTCCCGGTGCGATTGCTGCTGTTCTTATGAATGAATATGCTGTCCCCAGAGGGTTTCTGACATTGCGAGGTAATTCTGAACACCATGCCTATAACAAGAAACATGTGGTTGTGTGTCTTGTCTTCATGTGTTTATATCACGTTAGTTATATTTATTTGAGGATGCTTATTTGACTATTTCAATTATTTAAAACTGGTTCAGTTATATTACTAAAAGTTTGCACACGTTGTGCAACATATTCTTGAACACAAAAGCAACAGTTTATAAATCGAAGAAGTATAGTGCCTAATTTAGTAGTACAATGCGGAATAATAAAAAAAATCAGTTGAACTTATATCTATAGTGTTGGCAATTCACAACGATAAAGTAATTCGTGGTTGTTTAAATTAATTAACACACGTGAATCCGTGTCTTTACAAACAATGTGTAAATCAATTGAAAAATTCGTAAATTAGGGTGTCGGACATGTGTTTTGAATTTTGTAGGAACAAACAAAACGATTTAGAAAATTTCTTTCTTTTCAAGTCCGGACTATTTAGTTTTTGAAACAAACTGATATTATCAACACATCTTTTTAACAATACACAGACAAAAACACTATATACACATCATGTAAACAGTTGATTTGCAAATCCGTGTGCTTCGTTACAATACTGAATGTGAGTATTATTTCCAGAGATGAGAAGCTCATATATTGTGTGCGAGTATAAAGACTTATGTCCTGCTTAACTGTGTCTCAACGGTACATAGTTATATTCCAAACACCGACAGTATTATGCCTGATTGCCAAGAACAAAGAACATGTGATTGGCAAAAGAAACAAAAACGTACGACATCTTTGATCAACAAGCGCAATAGGCGCGTACTGTTAATAAGTGCACAGTATATACATTACAATGAGACAAACGTCACATCAAACAGACAAGCAAATACAAACCATTTTATATTTCGAAAACAAATTTATTAACTTAAAAGCAAGTCCGCGTACGGCTCCCTGAATGTGAGTATCTGCTAACAGTTTGTCTACAAAGTTGTAAGACTTGCACATATAATACGCGTGTTTCCAAGGTTAAACTTTTCAGTAACCCTATACAAATAGTTTATATAAGACATTCAAATTCAATACAAATTGGGTTTCGCAATATGAGAAACGACTAACAGCAGCACTTAGATTTTATATTTTGGAAGTCGTGTAAAAATCTTATTATATCCTGTTTCTTTGTGTTTACAAGCATATTTCTGTAGAGTATGGACAAACGTTCTGCATTGTATATGGTAAATAAAACAATGCATTGTATCTAGACCGCATCTTCTTTTTAGTATGCATCCTCAACGATTAAACAACCCTACACACGCACCACAAGGTTCTCGCACTTTTCAATCTCTTTCGTTATTATTATCATTAAATCACAGAGATTAAACAAGTTTTACAAATTATTATTGTATGTCATGTGACTCGTCTTCCAATGCGTGCTCAAAAACCGCGTGAAAGTGTGCATATGCAATCGTGTTCTTGTTCTAGTCAACATCAGGAGATCCCTAGCCGTCGCTTTATGGCCGTTTCGCCTAATAAACAATGTATTCTGGAATCCAGTAAGTCGATTTTTATCGTTATATACAGGTAATCAATGACATAAGTGAGGCAACCGTTGCCTTCTAATCTGGTTTTATTATAAATCAAACTAGAAAAAGACTACTTTGTGCGATTTCAATGTTTTTTTTTTATTAAAACGATGTCACGCGGGACAAACTGAAACAAAATGTCTACATTGGGGATGAATTGTTATTGTCCATGTTTCTGATTAAAACATCAAAAACTATAACAATTCGACAATTAATGACGTTGCTTCAAACATTCATTTGGAAAAAAGAATAACATAATAAGTTGTGTAGTGCTAGTTTAGAAATATGAGTATGTATATCTATTCTAAGACTATATTGTTCAATGCAAAACAGTTTTGTGTTAGACAAATCGCCTGTGTGGCTTGTTAAATCAATTAAAATCAGATAACCGTCAATTAATTTGGTAATGCATGGGTGTGTGTATTCCGGCAAGCAACATTTTTTTCTCTAGTTGCTATCAGAAAAAAAAATAGTAATTTCCCAATGCCTCTTAAATCCTAATTCAGTTCCGCTGCTGACTCTTTACCATCAACACGAAATTGGTTGTATGACCACTGATGGGCTATAATTCAGCACGTAATTTTGGCATACATATTACTGATGCATCGGCAATGTTATTAAGGACACAGTGAAAATATTGCTGGTAATGAAAATCTGCAACGGCAAATATAATATCCGCTTTTCGACGATATCGGTATTTTAAAGATAGATGACTAACCGCCCGTAATGCAATGATTTGCATATGAATATGACTCAAGAGAATTGAGAGAGAAAACTCGTATGCTCTCATAACATGTAGTCGATGCAATTTATGCATATCTGGTGACTTTCAAAAACATTGGTATTTATTCAGCGTGTAAGTTATTTGAAAGGTTCAAATAAGTACATATACGTATTTGATTTTTTTTTAAATATTCATTTCATTTTTTTTTTATGTCAAGTACAAGTATGGCTCGAATACTTACATCTTTGTTATTAATGTTAAATACCGCGCTGTTCATATAAATATTCGATGTTAACTTTTAAAAGTGCATAAGCCTGTTTACTCAATTTCAGCCTTGTATCAGATTAGTACACGGCTTTGTACTCAATTTCCGATGAGATACGGGTTTTAGAAATACATAACATGTCTGGTGTTCCTGAGTACTCGCTGCGGATAGCATGATTTGTTGTGTTGCCTTGGTCTCTAGACACTTTGTGGGTTTCTGAAAGCAGATCCTGAATGTGTATTTTTTACTTGTATTTGTTGAGTTTTTGTCTTTTAACATAAAGGGCCCTTATTTGACGTATTTGCTTGTTTCAAACTGATCCATGTTATAAAACTGGTAATGTAAAGGATGTTACATTCTCCAAATGGGTTCCTATTTGTGTATACCCGTGTTACATATTACAAATATACACGAGTGAGATATAAATGGGCAATGTGGTAATTACAGCAGTACATTAGGCGAGAACACGTTTCGTCGACATAATGCTAGACGTCAATATAATTATATTAACGTGTTAGCAATGAGGATGTAGTAATTTGACAAATATAGTTATTATTTTCGTTGAAATCATGAAAACAAGTTGACAAATTATTTTATTGAAAAAGGAGACTAAGGGTATGTTAACATCGCAACATCAGAAGGTCAGAATTATGATTCGAAGGTCGAAGGTTAGATGTTATCAACCTTTTGTTATTTTATATTGTCCTATTATAATGATATAGATTTATAATTCATATTGTAAGAAATACATTTGTAAAAAAGAGCATATAACTTTTCAATTTAATTGAAAATGTTTGAAAGGCTGAACAGGTTAGAATATTTTAGAAATGATTATATGAGAATTGTTGTGCACGAAAATATGTTGTTTCATTACTATCTTCGTTCGGCAAGGAAAACTTATTTTTGAACTCCAGACTATTCATTCTTACAAATAATGTCGTAGATACCGAAGTGTATAGAAACAAGCACTCAACGAGCCTCATTTAAAAGGTCGATTTTTTTCATTTAACTTTCATTGTTGGTTAGTTGTCATACGATGCAATATACATACAGTCCATGAGAATACATGATATAGAAACATAGTAACATACATAAAAGCATGAAATGTGATCTTTTTTAAATTTCGTAAGTTGTTAAATACAGTATAAATACATGAAAAGGTCTAGAACAATTTGATTACAGCAATAAAAATGTATTTGAAAATGGTATAGTTATAACATAAACATCAGTAAAGACGAATCTGTATGACAGCAAGAATTCAAGATTGAGTAATGAATTAAACACAATTCATCATAAAAATATTTATACAGGTTTTTTTTTTTTAAAAATGCTTTATTTACAAACATGACAAGTTTTTGTTGGTACTTTATTATCAGATTGCATTAAATCAATAAATTTTATCATGTTTGGTCTTTTCCAGTAATATATATTTATATAAAATTTTCTAATATCATCATATAAGGAACATTCTAATAAAAAGTGGTATTCATCCTCAAGAAAATTGCAATGTTGACATTTTCTCTCTTAAAAAAGTATCTATTCCGGTGTATGCCATCAGCCTGCTTCAATTTCTAATCTATGAGTTAAAATCCTTAATCTACAAAGATCAAATCTTGACTAATTTATACTGACATGTTTGAAGTAAAGTTGCAATTCAAATTAAAAAAAACTGAGTGTAAGTTATTGCTCTTGAGGAATTATTGAGGGTTTATTTATTAATATGATCATAACACTTTTCTATGTTTTGTGCTTAAACAAATGATTTTTTATAATCCCGTTTGACATTGACCTTCCAGCTGGTGATCTCAAATCTTTTGTTTTTCCTTTTTCAAAAATTACCACTGTACCAATGTTTATGTTTTAAGGTCAAAGCATTCTCAAGATATCGTTAAGAAATTAATTTACTGTGACAGGCCCCTATGACTTTGACCTTTGAACTGTCGATCTTACAATCGAAAGGCGTCTCTTTCCCTTTCCTTTCAAATAATCAGAATACTTATTTACATGTTGTGAGGTCAACGCGTACGCTAGAAATGAAAGGGTACCGACAGACCTACCATTAGACTGACAGAGCGATGGGCCTACGAACATAAGGACGAAGTCAAATACAAATAAAATCAACACTTCTTAAGAGGGGCATTATTATTGCTCTTCGCATCAACAGAAAATGATAATGAACTATGAACGCATAATTGTGTACAGGTCAATACAATACTTAACTTATTTCGGTTTTGGTTTCAGCAATAAACTGGCTACACACCTTAATACAACGCTCACAATGAAATCATCTACTGAAAGATATACAAAGAACCAGACAATTATAGTCCATATTGTAGTAAATTTTAGTACCTATCTGTTTAAATTCGTATTTCTGGACGCATGGCTGCTTTCCTTCTGTCAAACAAACGCAAAAATTCCTGTTAGCATGTATATAACTGACTTATCTCAAAGCGTTCACAACCTTATGTTTATACTTAACATCTTTTCAGCTTTGAGGTTAAACCGCTGAGAACCACACACACACGGCTGATAATTTGCGAGCCGCTGTCTGATACAAATCGCTCAAAGAAATTCCCGAGCGACCGTTGTGAAGAAAATGACATCGATGGGGAATCGGAACTAATAGCGGAATGCGTTTAATTGCGCCAAAACCTACACCATGCAACCTGCATTTTATATAAGTAAACATCCACAAGCCACAAGGTATGGAAAGAAAAAAAAACTTCGGCGTGCAATACACATTCTCTTTGCATGCTGGCTTAATTGCAAACGATCTGGTAATAATTTTGCGAGACAACGGTATTATTTCTGGAAATACATTGTAAAAGCAATTAACTCTTCAAAGAGACTTTAATTGGAACGTTATAACGATTTCAATTGTATTTTTTTCAGCACGTGGATCCATACACAACCATTGCGGTGCTCACAATAAGCAATGGCGGCGCTCTGTTGTTTGTTTCTTCCTTGATAGTATATCACATTTTTTCCCGATATTTGATCTACGTTCTTTAGTTATGACATAGTTTTTCAGGTTTGAATAGTGTGTAGTTAACAAATGTATGAAAACAATTATACATCAATATAAGATACATATCAATATATTTTAAAGGATACGCTAAACAAACAGCTTAATCACATGTGCATGTGAATGTATCTTAAAACAGACATATCGTTCCCTCTTGAAATACTATCAAACTAAGTCATCGGTTAAATGAATGGTTCTTGTTATTAATGTCATTGTTCAAACAAATTTGTTTGATGTTACCACTATAAAAATATTAAGTTTGCAACAATTTATGTCATTAATCAGAAAAGTACCTTACTATATATGTATATTTTGTTTGAATAGCGGTTTCAAAAAGTGCGTATTATTGTGATTGCTGCTGGTCATGATATGTATGCATTGTTAACATAGTCTGGGTTTCTAACATTGCTAGGTACGTCAATCTCGGCAATGCAATTATAACGTAAAGCAGTGAATGTGTTCCCTGTATATATATTTGTAAATAGCCCAATGTTAAATCAAGTTATGTATAAGATATGCGCATCATTTTTCAAGACTAAAATCGTGTTATCGTATTAAGGGCCAAGAAGCAATATTGCACGGCAACACGCTGGTGAAAACCATATTTCGTTGAAAAAATAATTAGCATCAATAATATGAAATTATATTTTTCATAACACAAACGAATAAGGTCATTAGAAATAAACTTGCCTTTGAGAAACGCGCCATTGGCTTGCATACATTAAAAAAACGCGACGCATGTATTTCAATTGAAACGACCAAACAATTGACGAGTAAGAATGTTGATTCGGAGGTCGTAGATTAGAATTATAACCTTTTGTAAATGTCAAAAATACGTTAAGTGAACTCCTTTTCTTTGACAATATATTTTACATTGCTATCGAACATGAGCGAACAAGCAAATAATATACAGTTAACCCATAAGAAAAAGCTAGCAAGTCCTGAATAACCACAATCAAAGAGCCCTTCAAACGTGATTGTTTTGAATTAATAAGAAAACCTTAAATTGAGTCCAATTAACAGTTCGTATTCATGTCAAATTACTAAGACTAATATGTTACAGTCATGCGTGATGATTGTATGAACATACACATTGGATATTGTATATTTGCATCTGAATGCACACTATTATATGAATATGTAGCGATAACAATTACATACCTTCTGATCCTGGAACAGCCCATCTGTAAATAGAACGATTCATTAATAACAAGCCATTTCGACTGTTCAATATTTATATATTAAAGTCGTTAGTATTAATTATTTCTGACAATGCTACTTATGTACGGAACACTTTGATAATGCCTTTAACAGTAACCAACCATTTTTCTATACATGCCGATGCTTTATTAACATATATTTTATCATGAAATAGTATTTTCTGTTCCACAGGTACTTTACAATTCTACACAATTAAATCCAAACAATAACGTGTTTAAATAGTTATATATATGCAAGCAGTTTCCACTTACATGATGTTTCCTCTACAAACGGGAAACTGCTGCATAATGAAACTGCAGGACTCTAATTTTTGACAACAATTCCAAACTGAAAATTTCATTTTGTTATACGAATAACCTATTAAATACTATTTATTGCCTTCAAATTGATATAATCTTTCCCAACAGGTGGACCAACACGTATTTCGTCTACAAGTTGCCTTTCATTATATTATATGTTACCAATCATGCATGCCTTGTGTTGTTTTACTTAAGATTATCAGACTCTTACCCAATACGTTGAGCTGCACGTATTTTCTTAGATCCTCTTTGGTGCTGATTTGACACTCATAGACGCCTGCATGGTGAGGCTAGAAGTTGGATATCACGAGGTTCCATTCGTCTCGATGCGGCATGTGGTCCACACTGATATCTGGGTTATCCACGAAAACCATGTTGCCGAAGGTGAGGACATGTTCGTTGGTGGTCTTCTTTCAGATTATCTGTACAAAAGTATTTTTGTCATTAATGCATATGATTCTTAATATACTGGGTGTATTACATTAGAAAGTTTGTTTGTGAATTATTTATTCGTACTAATTCAATTAAAAAGGTGATTCATGTTTAAATATGATTTATACTTGTGAATTCTGAATACTCGCGCTACGTACTATACATATTATAATCGACTTAACGAACGAGCGTATTTGACGTGATGTTGATCTATTTATTTAGTGAAATGTTTAATGCAAGACATGTGTCGAACACGTGATACACAAATGACCCATTTATATAGCTCTGGAAACACACGATCAAACCAACAAAATATAATGATGCAGCACGTACACTTTTTTTTAAATATAACTTTTTACGTAAATGATATCCGTACACATTAGTGTTCGTAAGGATTGGTATTTCTCCCGGCTCCCGTGACTTAATTTATTGTTTGAAATGCATTCTTTACAACCTTGATCATTCATCATTTTAATTTGACGTTTGATCAATATCGAGAAGCAAAAACACATTAGCGTGCTTAATTGTGCTTCACAACGAAGTGAGATATTAAACAGGACGGATAGATGTTACGAAGTTACGATAATTTCGGGCTTTCAAGCTTGAACAAGCAATATTATTACACTGCATTTTGAGGGAAACTTTTGTTTCCACGTGTCAAATACCTGTGTATGTAGCAAATAACTGAAGATATGAGCCATGTTTAATGTGAGCAATTCTTTGTTGCTAGCTCAATAACAACAAAGGGATAAGCTATATGAAATCTGAGAACAAAACAGGTGACCTCTTAAGGTGAAAATCTACATAAAATAAAAAGTATGAATTACCTCCATATAATCTTCAAACTGTACATGCGTATTATTTCATAATCAATTCAAGTCTCATTTGATACAACTTAATTATTTAGTGATACATTAATATCTATGGTACACAAATAATAATTAATCAATGATCAATTGTGTAAATACGTTTCACATATGGACGATCTCAGGAGCAATTTATGGGCATGCATAATCGTTTTATCACTGATTGTTTTTAGTGGGAAAGATTGATAGACGAACGAATATAAAGAGGGACGCATCGACGGAAAAAGGGCACTTTCATTGACAAATAATCATATTGTATAAATTCTGAGTTTTAACAATAAAATGCTATAGCCTTGGCCATTTATAAACATTCACGCCCCGTCAAACAATATGTAGCACTGTGAAAGTTATCGCATTATTGAGCTTTCATGACGGTTGGAAGGACAGCCATACAGACGGATGGAAAGCACATATCGGCAAGGATCTAAATTCTCCATACAAACGCATATACATTTCAAGGCCACGGAAAACAGATTTTATTGTTATTGGATTTATTGTTGTAAAACGTAATTTCTACGGATTTTATATTTGTATGTATTTTAAAGTGTTCAGATCTTATATAATGTGTATACACATACCTGTTTAGTTCCTAAATATTTCACAGAGCACTGCAATATCGCACGCACCACTTTGTAAAACGTTACGTTCGTCGGCGTCTCATTGCATACAGGAAGTTGATGAGGAACACCAGCCGCAAGCACTGAAAAACAAATACAATACTTTCCTTAAACATCCGCCATAGGGTTGCATCAAAAACCACACATGTTCATCATGAGCAAACAAATACAAACTACGATAAGCAGGATAAAAAACAACATCTTAATATATGGTGTTGTAATACCTTGTGCAAGTATTGTATTGTGTTTCATAGCTGAAGATAAATAGCGAAAACATGTAATAGTCTTGTATAATTTACTAGAAATGGTGCATTACTGCAAACAATGTCTTTGGTGTGTTAAACAATGTGTGTTTATGAATGATACAATTCCGTTGATCTGGTTCCCCCCTTGAGTAGTTAAATGGCAATTAAATGATGAATATGCAGTCTGTTTAATTGTTGTTTGTTTAACATGAGGTTTAAGTTAGCAAGAAATACTAAAACATTGAGACGTTATTCCATGTTCAATAATACGGCCTATTATTATACAGTAGATACTGCAAACAACGTTTGTCCAATCAATACATTTCAGATCAGCGATGACAAAGACCAATGACCAATCAATGTAAGAATCACATTAAAGGTCCATCAAACTAACGCAAAATGACATTCAGCTACCCTTTGATGGTGTTATGTATATAATATGGCAAGGAACGCAAAGTTAATGGCGATATTCGTGAAAAGCAATATTGTGGGAATGCAAAATCAAAATCATCAAATGAATAATAAATAATGTATATGTTTATTGATAACGATTCGTGACGACAAATTATAAAAATACAACTAGCGTGTATAATAGAAATGGTAGCCAGAACGTACGAGTAGATATAGTAAATGAAGTTGAGGAAGTAGGAATTACGGCACACACAAATGCATACGGATGATTGACACACATTGAAATATGATTGAATGATGTGTGTTAATTGAGGAAGCAGTTAGTATAGGTCTTCTTTTATGCTAACCTTTTTGTAACTGTCGCGTATTGTTATCAAATATACAGTCAGAATATTTTCTCATTTATGTATAATGTAAATTAGTAGTTATATCCGATGCTTGATTTTAAATTATAATTCATTCTGTCGATGACGACATATATTTTAGTTAGAATATTATTATTGCATTACTATTTTAGACAAGCAGGAAACAACACACTAACTTTTATATGTATGAGTTAAAGTTCTCCATTTAAATCGTTGCAAACAACGATGGTTATACTGATAATGGTATTTATGATAGTGATATTTGTATAACCATAAAACAGTTAAACATATAGTCCGTTTTATTAAGACAAAATCGCATTTATAAAGGAACAATGCCATTGTACAAATAACAAAGCAAAGATTTAGGTTATAATTCAATTAAACTTAATTTTAACTGGTTTTTCTTCTTATAGGAAACATAAGTTGCAATACACAATCATGTCTGCCTTATTACGCCATTATCATCGAATGTTCCTATATATTTGGGTAAGTCAAGATAGCTTTTATTATCAATAAATCACACAATAAAATTACACTTAAACCTACTTAAGAAAGTTATTCCCAATGATTAACTAAACAGTGATGAAAATGTATATTGACTGAGGATGGCAGGATAGCACTTAAATTACAATAAGTTCAACCTCATTCTCAACATCAAAAAGAAACGCCGTTAATTATAATCAGTTTAATGGCCACTTCAAAACTCCAACGCATCTCATTTCTGTTAGGGTTCTTACTATTACTTACGCGCCGTTGATATGAAATGTACCAATCGCATGCCTTAGAGGAATTGTCTTCATCAAATGTTTACTTAATAGTGATCCACGCTGTAATTTTACACCTTTAAAGAAGCAAACGCGGTGAACTGTTTATGACCTTAGAGGATATTTGTTCATGTTAGCAAAAGATCGTTTATTATTTCACGAGTGATGATAGAAAATATATATGCGCCACGAGTGAAAATATTAGTTGTCTATGACTACGAGTGAAATAACAAACGATCTTACACTGACATGAACACATTTCCTGTTTCTTTTATGCCCCTTTTTCAAGAAAATAATTAAAACTCATTACCCTTTCGCTGAAAAGTGACCCTCTCTCCCGTGGCGTGCCTTAATACATTGAAATGACGTCATTTTGTTGACGAAATGAGGTCATTTTGTTGACGATATGGCGTCATTATTCCAGGGAAATTCTTCAGTTAAACTCTTTTGCAATGTAAATAAACGGTAAAAAAAACCCATAAAATTGAAAGAAAATTTGTTGGATTCCGAATCGGTGGAATATCGCTTTTATTTCACTTGTGATCATATAAAAAATATAAACACAGATATAAACAAGGGATGTAAATCTTGATATAATAATCTAAAAATAGAAAAAGAAATTCCGAAGAAAAATTCTTTTCACTGGTGAAAAGAAATTTTTTGTTCTTTTCACTGCTGTAATTTCACTGCAGAAATGTCATATTTTATCAGGTATGAAAGAAATTGTATTCTTATTGTCTAAGAGATGACCTGTGCGCAAAACCAATTTCAATTGGTACTTGTAGTTCACATACAGTGAAGACCAGTTACAATTATGCATTATGTTATAATATGTTTTAAGTGATAAAAGTGTCCGAGGTTAGCTTACACATATCCATTAATCTGCTGCAATGCACTTGCGTTATACTTCCTTACCTAATAAATATACTTTCAATTTTCGAATTACCCGTGCTTAATTTAAACATATTAATTTACATTAAACGCACTGAATTCTAAAGGAATTTAAAACATATGTGATCAATAAAATGTAACAACGAATGTACATGAACACAAAACAGACAAGGAGGCTGCTTTTTTGGCTTCGAATCAAATATTAATAAGCCATAAACAGGTAGGTTGTTGCGCATTATATTAAACTGCTGGCTATGAAGGTGCGCATCAATGTGGGCGAGGCACGGATATCGATTTTGATAAAATATTTCAATTGTAAAACTTCGTATGTTTTACCTGCGGGTACCATGGAAAACAATTCGTTGTTTAGACCTGAGATATTTTGTACACATATATAATAGTGCGTGTGTAAGATTGTCAGAAATAAGGGAAGCGTAAGCCCGATTCCAAATCATTAAATATCGTTAAGTCAAGTCTAGTCACGCAATATTCAAGGATAAAGTTCAGTCGCATGTGGCATATCAGGTGTCTGTTGATTTTGAATGGACATTTCATATTGTATTGAAAATTAGATAAGACATTGACAACGGTAATAATGATGAGGGTGGTGTTAAGAAGACGAGGAAGAGAATATAATGTTGGTTGTGCTTTTAAAGATATGTATACTGATATTGGTGGTACTGTGACAATTATTAGCACTGCAGAAGATGTTGATGAATCAGACTAAATTATGAAGAATCATTGATTATTACGAATAGTCTGAAATTGTCTTAATTAATTATACAGATTTTACCATATTTGCGGTCGCTTTTAAATATCGTATGTACCAATCCAACTTGCGCTCGTGTTTGCTTAAATGCGTTTGCACATGTTTTCACGTTGGTGTTGAACACAGGATAGTCCATTTACAGGATCAGAGAGTGCTTATTACGTATTTAAATCACAATATCTTTCTAAGCAATATTGGATTTATAAAATAAGCTGTGTGTGTACAATATATGACAAAGATAAGATGCATGTCGGTGGCATGGGCATGAACTCATACTAACCAGCTAAATTGCGTTTNATGAGAACGATATCGTTATGCCGTACTTTCGGTTTATAACAGCGATACGCTATTACTTTTGCGGACGTGACGTCATTGACACATGCCAACCGTTAGGTAAAAATATCTTCCAATGAACATAATACGAAATGTCGGATTAACCGAATTAAAGAGATGCATGAGTAAACAACATTATTATCGTTTATAAACTCATACGTTTAAGAATAGGTATGAATTCAAATCAATTTATAAGATATTAATTTGCAGTATTCACTATAAATAATTTATGTTATACTAATTTATCGGCAATAAGCCTTTTTTAAATTAGCTATGTTTACGAAACGAAACGACTGGGTGGGGTAACGACCAAGCAATACTACCAACTGACCAACGATCTAAAAAGTGGTCATCTTAAAACAACGGCCACCTGTCTACAACGGCCACTTTGGTCATTTCCCTTGACTGACCGCTGTTTTCAGTTTCGACTGTAGGCTAATAATTGTAAAAATTACGGTTTTTTAGAACTGTTATGTTTTCGTCATTCGTGGTTGACAGTCCCTTTAATCCTGTAGGATGCAAATTATATTGCCCGTGACTGTTCTAAAGCTCCCGGTGAGAAAATATGTTTTACTCAGGTACCATTTAATTACGGATAATGAATGCATTGTTTGCCTGTCGGTTTGTTGAAAACACCATAAACTACAAAGAACAGTTTGTATAGTTTAAATAATATCATCCTATAATCGGCGTCAATAAATATTTGAACAAACGTTGCTTAGTGCAGGCATTATCATGCACACTTTAAGGCGGTCCAAGCATTAATCATATTGGTTGTCATGTTATTATTATTTTGATTTAATTTAACCGAACCAGAGTAATATATAATTACAGGTTCTCCATTAAATAAATACCCACTCTGGATAACTTCGCACATTGAATGCATTGACACATTAAATGTCAGAAGCAACACCCTATCAATAAGTCGTATTATATATATGACTGAACTTGTGGCCGATTTTTTAATAATTTCACTTAAAAAAATTATTGTGAACTAAAACGTTTCACGTCATAGTTGCAAGACGGTCTAGAACAATTTAAATCAAAATATCATTATATAAACTATTAAATATTTTGTTAAATTTAAAATACACCGAAACTATAATAACACCTAGTTATACATGTCGTGCTCATACGACAATGCATAGAACTTTTTGGTTTAAAGTTTAAAAACCACATTGAAAGTAATGAAATGCATTAAAGGCAAGGCATTAATACTGACACGTTTTAAAGTACATCTTTCTAAAAACAATATCATAACAGAAGTCCAGATTCTGGTTTGTCGAATATTGATAACGATCTTCCTGAAAATACAGGGGAGTGAATAACGGATGATCGAAATGTGTTACAGAACATATAAGTCATGGATATGTGTCAAGAACGTTTAAAGATGAAAATAAATAATGCACACTGCTGGCGCGTTTAGTCGGTTTCTAACATCAATTAAGTACGCATGAAATGATGGAGCAGTGAATGACATAGACACAATGATAGGAATCCAAAAGCCTACAGTTTATTGAAATCTAAAATAAAAACATGACTACCGTTTTGTTCGTTGCAGCGGTTTATAGATAAGATGTAAACAGAGTAACAAACGTCCAATGACGAACCAATGACGAACCACTATTGAAAATAGCACATAGTGTTCGAATATTTCAATATTATTTGTTGTATTCCATTAAACATCTGGGCTTCGTTGGATCAGCACAGACATTAATTCTATAAAAATCATTTTGCCCCTAGAGCGAAGCCAGTTTTGACAGGAAGCGAAATAATTTTTATTTGAAAAAGAGGAAAACACACTCAGGCGCTTACACGAGACTCCAAGGAGCGTTAAAATGAAACATGCACACAATTTATGTTCCTCCACCAATTACGACTTAAAATGATGGCATATATACAGCGTTAGTAATAAAGATGTCATTATGAAGCTCATTAAAACATTTAACGTACTCTAAATAACTATGTATGTATTAACTGCACGCATTTATTTTAGTAACATATTTTCTTTCCTGACAGTATTTTGATAGTATCATCAAAATACTAACAACAAAATACACCCATACTACAAGTATTGTCCACCTTCAACTAACGTATGTCGGTCATACATATTCTAACATATAATTAACAACGTCACTTACCGGTCACCATGACACTGAGCAGCACGAGGACATGGTAGAATGACGTCAGCTTTTTACACCACGTGGCTAATGACCAAACTTTCCAACTACTCATTGTGTCTCATTCTGTGAGGGCGGACACTCAGATCCCAATTACAATTATTGAAAGCATTCATGAGTTCACTTTTACGGTGGATGTCAGCTTATTCCATTAGATAACATATAGCATTTTTCGTTATTTAGTTTGCACTACAGTTAGTGTGTTCTTCATTAGTTTCTGAAAAAAACAACACAGCCGGCTCTGTTTTAGACGTAATCGGTCAAACATTATGTATTCTTTCGGTGGAGATCCGGTGTGCTTTACAAGTTGCCAATAATTAACTTCACGTATTGAAATTTATAACCGAATACAGTTTAATAACAACCATTATTAACAATTTCCGTCAATTACCGCACTTTTTGAAAGGCAATGACGCAAATTTAATTCCTAACCGGTGTGGTTTCTGGGAAATTAAAGTTATCTTTGATGTTAATACATGCAGAAAAAAAGTACGATATTTGCCCTGTCATCGAGATGTGAAAATGGTTTGTATATGTGCATATATCTACATGGACTTTGTTTCTATAAGCATCGTTGTTGCTAACCATATGAACAGATATGTATGACTGTGTGGTATGCAATTGTAAGAGAATAATAATTCATATATATATATATATGCATGGCATGTGTGTATTTGTATGTGTATGTATGTGTAAATCATAATGTATCTTTACAATTAAGAAATGCATAACCTATAATCAATACGAACCACGTTTATTGAACTTAACCCTTTTTATTGCCCGTTATTTGTTATATACATTACTTTTAGTTAGCCGCTTGTCGTGGGTCTATCATAAGCGTGGAAGCAATGCGCATTTAAATAATGATGATGTGACTCAATCATTGGTGATTACACTGCATAGAAAAAAAAACGGTAAAAATACTAAATTGTTGTCGGTGACACATTGTGTTGCGATTTGCTTTGATCAATTGGAACCATATCATTAATTGTATAACGGCGTGTATAGACAGTAACATGCAGGGCAATTTAATCATATGACACGTGTGTTGTCGCTGATATACAGTCACACATTTGCTCAAACATGCAAACTATAACCCAGTTGTTAAATTTAGAATGTAAATGCCAAATGCTGAATGGTGAAAATGTTCACATTTTTTTTTCAATTACAAATGCAGATACATTTGAACCGTTTCAATGCATTTACAGTTAAATAGTAAAACACAATGATTTTCATTTGTGACTGATGTTACTAGACAAGTGTAAGACCCTATCCCCCTCCAAGAAAAAGAACATAAAGTACATATGAAAGTTTAAGGCAGACACTTACAGTCACTTACAGTCCAGTATGTTAAAGGCGGCTTCAATTATAGTCTAAGTGACGTTCCTTTCATGTTTTATTTATTGCTCAATAATTACCTGTTTACTTATATCAATTAAACAAACACCCTATAAAAATAAAGCTGGATCACCATGATAATGAATATGTGTGTGTGTGTGTGTTGCGGTGTTTGTGAATTCTTATTCATATTCCGACTCACATATATTAAATCAAGTGTCATTTATAACCCAAGTAACTTTCTTATAATCGGTAATACATTGTCTTCTTTATTATGTACTATGTCGTAACATTAAATCAACAAGAATTGATTATAAATGTGTCCGACAATACTCCGAAACAAATGTCTTTGGCAATAATATGAAATGTAATTATGTCTTCGACACGTTCAGCAAAGATACATAGAAACGAAAAAAATGTAACGAGATTTATGGGGAAAAGTTTTGGTTTGAGACAAAATTATTAGTGTATATTTGTCATTGCTTGTACACGTATTTAAACCATCAGCCTACTCTGAAGTCAGACAAGATTGGGGTTATCTCTTGTAGATGGATGAAACGTGTGCTTTGTGTAATAAGTTAAGGCGCCTGTTTCGCCATCCAACTTTTAACTCATTGGAGAACTCGCAATAATGTGAGAGACATACAAAACACGAAATCACGCATGCGCAGTGCATTTGCAGAAGGAATGATAATTGCATTGTGCAATCATTTGCGTAGGAAAACATCGGTTGAGGCGTTTTGTAGTCGGAGTACGCCTATATGTATAGGAGTAGCTAATGAACCTTGTGCAGAAGATAATTGCATCTCCACGTTTCATAAGCGGTGGAATGAGTTATCCAGTTACAAGGAAACTGATTTATGGAAGGTTGCGATGCATGCCCCCAAAAAACAGTTGAAAAGATTATGTGTGTGATAAAAATCGGTAAATCCATGGTATCAACTTCAGCTACAGTAATAAGCTTATTATATGATTGACATCATCCAATTTATAAGTATGCATCCTTATCTTGTATACATACGCTCACACTCATCGATGTTGACAACAGATTTGTGGCTTTATCAATAAGGACTGTTTTTTAGTAAAACAATTAGCTAATATTGACATTGTGTACGCCTTGTTGGTACACAATATAATTAACATATACTGTATACAAATATATTGATAAAATAAATAAGCATCCATCAGAATTATGGAAGTACTTAACGCTATCACCCTCATGCATTCAAAATGAAGATATACCGATAATTTGTGTGAATAAACACTTCATATGTAGTGAGTTTCCCAGAAGAAGCAAGTGTTTCATGCATCCAACTTGAAATAAGTCTTCATTTGCACATAAAATATTTAAAATATAATCATACAAATATAATTAAAAACAATCATATTAACATTTGATGAAACAGTTTTCGCCTTAATGAGAAATTGCAAATGACAAGTTCAGATAACATCAGAAAACATCGATGAATATTATACTGCGTAATCAGAGTGCAAAACCAATTAAATCACGGTCTACATCACATATATGTTGAAAACAAATTATGTTATCCGCATTTATTCATATTGCCAGTATAATGTACATGTAATCAAAACAAGATTTTCAATCATAGTTTTCACATAAATAAATTAACGCTCTACCGCTAAACTTCAGTTTGTTTATATTTCTGTGTCATGAATATTGATTGTATAACCGCAGATACCAAGTGCCCTTGAGAATGAAGAAGCGATTACAATGCTGAGGTGTGAAAAGATGAAAATAGCCAACATGTTTTATTTTAATGCAAATATCCAAAACATTAACTATTTAACCATCAAATCGAATACGCGTTCATTTAACCCAACAAGTTGAATGTATTACGTGACTTGCAATTTAACATGAACGACTTAGTAGCGGGAAATGATGAATGTTTAAGAGACAATAGTAAATGGAATCATCATTGTGATAAGCCCATAAACATATATGCTTTTTGATGTACGCGACGCTTATTCCACTGAAATCTGATAGATTTAATAGGCTATTAAACCCTATAGACGAAGACAGATGAGCCATACATAAACGCAGATAAAACGCCTTTCAAGACGGGAATATCTTAAATTAATTACTTAACCCTTAATAAGCTGGAAGTACAATTCATATTTAATTTATAAAGTACTGGTTTTCAATCATTACAGAAATAAGCCAAGATCGAACGGTATTAGAACACCCTTATATATCGCATCGCGTGATAGGACTATATTCGAAAGAAATTTGTTTTAATGCACATTAACATCTTTGGAGGGAGAGGTTAGATTTAAGTATGTCAGTAAGCCTTCCTAATTATGTGTGTTATATTACAAACAAGACAAGCGACCGATAGGGGCAATACCTCTATATGATATGACATTAATTGTATCAAATTAATTTGTGTAAACACTCTACTCAAAGGTTTATGTAAAACTATATTTATCAAACATTTGCGATACGAAATGTGTTTTTATGTAAGGTTATTATATAACAGTCAGGCTCGAGTATTGTCCAATATAGTCATTATATAATATACCTTACATACGGCAGACATAAGTCATTTACCCTTAAGAAAGTAAATTGAATACTAAATTTGCAGCCTTTTGCCGAACGTTTAACATTTTGGAAATACATTGTTGTATCATTATTGATATGTGTAAAGCGTATTTTGTTATGTATACGTAATGAATGTTTATAATAGTCAATGTCTCGATATGTCTCTTTTTTAAGCAGAATTATATTATGCATTGAGCTTATCCAATCAATGTTCATATTTATGTATTTTTTTCCCACTTAATAGAATGTATATATAGCATGTAGTGAATACATTCGAAAAAACCGATTGCTGTCACTGTTTCAGTACGTATCAGGTAATCAGCGCTCTGACATTTCTGAAATAAGCAGATTACATGGAAAAGGTAAGTTATTTCCTCCTAAGCTTTTACTATAGTAAGGAATTAATTAAGGTTGGTGTATTACGATTCTTTGTCAGAGGAGTTCATGAATTCGGGGCATGACTTCTGAGTACTAATTTGCACGAAGTGAAGTGATAACGCAGCGCCCGATGTTGACAATAAATCAAACACCCGCTTTTTCAAGTAGCCAAAAAGTAATTGGTGGCCGTAGACGTGCCAGTAAGAACACATACAGTCGGTAATTCGCAACCGCTCCAAGAAATCCCTAAGCGACCGTTGTTCAACAAATTGCAACAAATGGCCATCGGCAATGTTAAATACTGGACGGAATTCCTGCAATGGCATACATACGTTCATTGACCAACTTGCACCTAAGATTTACAAACGCGAAAACATAAATGGTTTGAAAGAAATAAAATAACGGCGTGATGTAATGTTTCTGAACGTTTGCTCTTTTTATTGTAATTGTTCTTACAATTATGTTCTGAGCAAACGAACGTATTGCTTTGGTTTTTGATATACAGCGCTAGTTTCTTCTTGAAAAACAATGCATTGACAACGGTATCGTGATTTCTAATGGAAGTGCCAAGAATAGAAAAAACTTGCTGGGATACTAAATTAATGGATTATTAACAATTTAAATTATAAAATGCATAATGACAGACAGCTTCATACATGAGATCAACGTGTTGAAATTAAAAAAAAAAACATGTTGTCCAAGTGAAGTTTTACAACAATAATGTCCAACAATTGCCCATACAACAAAGGAACGGGCTTCACCTATCTCCAAACAAATCCAAACGAATTTCAGAGTGCACTTATGCTGATGTTCTTATATCATCGCGCACACATTCTCAATGTGGCCTTTGAAGAATTGGAATACAAACTACTATGTGCGTGCATGTGGGCTGGTGCATTCATCTTGCTCACGTAATATTGTCATAAACATGGCACATGACGGCTTTGTCAATTCCAAGCATAGCGATGGGATACATTTCATGAATATCTTAAGAGACCAATATTTCATCGGCCTTACTTGATTTGCATTAAGACATTCAGAATATTTCGATGCTTGATATCGTGGCATTCAAGACAATCAAAACTTGAAAAAAACTTTGAGGATGATCCTTAACGGTATTCGAATTTATTTAATGAACACACATTTCTGTATCGAATAATATCGCCTATTTCTTTACTTAATTCCTTATGCTCTACTGTTTTATGAGGGTTAATATCCAAAGACATTGGCAGAGATTTTTCAAAAGGACAAAAAACAAACAAGTTCAGCATGTATATCGTATTTAAAACTATAGACGTTTGACGATTCGTGATCGAGATTTGCTGTACGTGTTCAGGTACGCTTACGTGGTAATGAAATGTTAATACTACAAATTAGTATAATAAGTAGATATTCATCGTTTTTTTTAAAACAAGTACTGAACACAAAAAGCTGTAGTAGAATGACTAATAGTTATAATATGAAAAGTATAAGGAATAGCTATAGCAACGAATACCACGACAACAAAAACAACAATAACAATAATACCAACAACAACATTAACAAAAGCTTGAACGGTAACATTAACAGCCATTTAGAAGAAACCAAAGTAAACACAGCATGACGATGAATGACAAAAACACAGCAGAGAAAATCATGCTGATAAGCTTTATAAATATTACAACATGAGGGGAAACTTTCCAAATAAGGGACGAACAATTTGGAATGTTAAGATCTCATTTAAAAATATTCGAATATGAGATACCTTTATTATAATGTTAAAAAAATCCTATTGTGGTAAACATCTGTTAATGGACTTAATAGTGTAAAGGCAGTGTGTGAATTCAAATTGAACTAGAAAATAGTAAAAAGCGTACAATGCTGATTTTACAGATCGTAATGATCTAAACATTTGTTTTAAAGCAACATAAAAACGAGCTGCGTTTAGTACGTTACGCTTATTACAATGAATTCTTATACATGTTAAAGGTCTTCTTATCATGTAGACAAATATAATACGTACACAACTACTTGCACACAAAGCGACGTTCAACTTAGGAATATATAGTATGTAACTATGACTAAACTGTAAGTAAATGTGAAGCGCAATTTACATGAATTATTTCTCAAGGATGTATCGTTGTTGTACAAAAACGGGACATACTCGCGTGTTTTAGGTACGGTCATGCATTTCCCACAGGGACAATGTTCGCAAGATATTTGGTTGCTCGGATGAAAATTATGTCCTAACAATTAGAGAATAAGGTACACATGAAACTATTTAATAAAGCACAGTTATTTGTGTATCCTATCTAAACAACATTGACAAAAAAGCTATATGAGGTTAGAGTTGTATTTGATATAACGGGAACCGTATCATATCGTAGTTTGCTTAAACCGAAATGTCAATCACTCACCTATGAAGGATTACTGAGGCGTACTGTGGTATTTATCCGAAATTATAAAAAAATAATGGGTACCTGTCAGGCGTCCAGTTTTGTTATATACAATCGTAGGTAATAGTATATTCCAAACAACGTAAATGTCATACTATTACTGTCCGAAGTATATTTTTGTTTTAAAATCAAACAACTCGAATCAATAATATTATCGATACATTTAAGTTCAATAGTTCAACTTAATGTTTAGGATATTCCCCAGGCCGATACATTCGCAGTTGTACGATGTATTCATTTATAATACTGTGTTTGTGTTATATTCATTAGGTCATTGTATGGCGATAAAGCAGCGACAATAGTCTCTCATTAGTCCGCACAAACACATTAAAGGGATAGAAAATGTTTATAGTATTTAAGTTAAACAAGTTGACTAGATGTATGCCCTCTAATCAAACATTTCGAATTTTAAACCTTTTGAGTAAGCGTATTAAAATAGTTGGTATAATTAAATAAATTTAATTAAATAAATTACGAATTTAGTTCGGCAATGACAGAAACGACTAACAGTAACATATACATTTGATATTTCGGAAGTCGTGTAAAAAGCGTATTGTTTAATGTAACTATGTTTTAACATGCCTATTTCTGTACAGTATGGATGTTTGATTCGAATTATTTATCTTAAATCAAACAATTAATTTTATATTGACATCGTCGTCTCTGTATTCCTAATTTTGAACGACACAACTAACCAACAAACGAACCACAAGGTGATCACACTTTTCATTACTATCTTTATCGTAAGCATAAACTCACAGCCGTTAAACACGTTTAACAACGTATTATTGCTATGTCATGCGACACATCATTCAGGAATTTCAAATCGAGGCCAATAACATCTTAACAAAGGGTTATATGAAATCTTTGTTCTTTTTTAGCGTTCAACACGTCTAGGAAACAACTGGAGATCCATTACCGTCGATTTATAGCCGATACGCCTAATAAACATTTCATTCAAGAATCAAGTAAGTCGATTTTATAGTTATATACCGGTAATGAATTACAAGACAGATAAAACCGTAGCCTTCAATCCGGNTATATATACACATATTTACGGTAAAATCATTTTCCTGAGCAATGCGATTGTTTTTATATTTATATATATATGAATGTGTCCTATATATTAGTACATGAATATACCTAATATATATATGTATATTCCCATTTGAAGAAAATTTAACGCGCGTTGTGATAAAGCTATGAAATTTGCAACAAATCAACGACTCATCTGGTGTTTCAATAGCCCAACAATATTTGGTGGCTACATATATGCCAGTTACAACACATGCGATTGGTAATTCGCAACCGCTGTCTCAGTCATATCGCTCTAAGAAATTCACAAGTGACCTTTATTGAACAAAATACACAGATCAGCAACGTGTGTGTGATCATCAATCTTCCTCTTCAACATGCATACTCAATTGACATACCGGAAAATCCACCCGCCTAATGGTTTTCAAACAATTAAAACATCCAGGTGCGTTTATCGTTGTCGAAATATGTAATCTTTATTTCATTCGATCGTGTAAGTATCTCCTGAGACAACAAAATGGAGCAATTTGGCAATTGTTAACACAGCTATTATATTCATTGTGTAGTGAACAGATGTTCCATGTTTCAGTATAGGACGATAACGCACACATTAAGCCGGAACAATGGCCTGCTTTAAATGACCTTCGAGTATGCCGCTTTAGTTGTATGAAACATTTAATAAATTCAAGATGTCGGATGCTTTTTTTGTAACGTAAATTGTAACACTAAAGGCTTTGAAGGTTTGAACCATCGTTAACAGAACGCAACAGCACGTTATGCATGGTTGTTTTATTTCGGAAAACCGAATAAATTACTTAAAATAATAGAAGAGTCCTTTTTGAATGTTTTTAAAATATCTATTAAGTTCCGCCGCTGACCCTGAACCGTGAACAAGAAATTGTCGTAATGCCCACTGATTTGTTAAATTTCAGCACGTCATTTTGTCATAAACATGACCGATGTTAACGCATTGGTATTAAGGACACAGTCATAATATTGCTGGTAATGAAAACTTGCGGCAAATATTATAACAGCTTTCGACGAGATCGGCACGTTCAAATTCAATGACTAACCGCGCGTGATACCATGGGTTGCATATGAATATTACTTAAGAGAGTTTAGAGAGAAAACTCGTATGCTCCCATACCATGTAGTCGATGCAATTGATGTATATCTCTTGGGTATCAAAAACTGTTTTATTTATTCGGCGTGTTAGTTATTTGACAGGTTCACATTATTACACGTGGTTGTTTTTTTTTAAATATTCATTTCATTGTTTTAATGTCAAGTACAGGTATGGCTCGAAAACAAACGTCTTTGTTATCAATGTAAATTACAGAACTGTTCATATAAATGTTCGACAATTTGTTTTTAGTCATGTCACAGTTTACTCAATATCAGCCTTTTATCAAAGTATAATACGGCTTTGTACTGAATTTCCGACGAGATACGGGTTATAAGAATTAATAATATGTCTGGTTTGTCAGAGTATTCGCTGCTGGTAGTATGATGCGTTGTTTTGCCTTGATCTCTAGACACTTCGTTGGTTTCTGAAATCGATCCTGATTTGTTTTTCCTTTTATAAAAAAGCACCATAATGTGAAGTATTTGCTTTTTTCAAACTGTTAATGTAAAGGATTTAACATTCTTCATATGCTTCATATGCTTTCCTATTTATATATACCCCTGTTACATGCACACATAAAAGAGTGTAATATAAAAACAAAAGATCGGTAATCATAGCATATCAGAACATTAGGCGAGAACACGTTTTGTCGAAAGAATGCTAGTCGTCAATACAATTATATCAAAGTATTAGCAATAAGGACACAGTAGTTTTAAAAATAAATGGTTATGTCCGTTGATTGTTTTTGTTAAAACAAATTTGTAAGTTATATTTTTAAAGAAGAAGACTAAAGGTATGTGAATATCAATCGGAAAGATCGTCACATAAGCTGTTACGCATTATGATTCGAGGGTCGAAGGTTAGATTGAAGAAACCTTTTGTTATTTGCCATTGTTCTATTATAATGATAGAGATTTGCAATACATTGAAAAAAAAAAGAAAAAAAGAAAAGGGCATACAACTTTGAAATTAAATTGACGTTGTATACAAATGCTGAACATATTAGAATTGTTCAAGAATGATTATATGAAAGATTGAGATTGCAAGAAAATAAGTTGTATTACAAATCTTCGTTCGGCAAGGAAAACACAACTTATTTTGAACTCCAGACTATTCTCCCTATTGTTAAAAAGCGATAATGAAATATGACAATGCGATATATTGTTCCGCTACATCAAATAACCCAGACTAGCGAATAAAGCCGGTTTATTATTATATACAATTGCATTGGCCCATAGCCCATCAATTCACAGCTCCGTCGAGACTATTATGTGTATATAAAGGAAAAACATTAATAGTCTATGAGCGTCTCGCGTAACTCAATATAGCCTTTTTCATTTTCTCTATCGTTCATTTATACAAACGCACACTTAATGGCTCCACTTTATATCTTACGTGAAATTAATTTTTAAAATTCGCGTTTACAGGTTTGATGAAAGTCATTCATGGAAAACAATATATAACGATTATAATTTCATTTGCTTTGATTTTGTTCTTTTTGTTTTTCACATAATTGAAACTAAACTGATATTTTAACTTTGTTTTCAACTTTTGATTTATATGCCCTATTTACAACTATAATTCCTGTCAGTCTTTATCTATTGCATAATGTTGCTCTATATTTGCAAATTGTGTTATTGCGATATATATGAACTAGTAACCATTTCAAACCAATAGAGATCGCTTTTGTTTGTATCAAGGTCAGGATTCGATGTTAATGCTAACTAACATTAGACAAACACATTGTTTTCGTTCAATAACATTAGAAAAGTATGATAATGTAATGCAAATTCAAAGATGTCCTGTATACCAATACCTCGATGGGGATCGCAAATAAAGAGAGGGGGATCATGCAAATTGTTACCAAAAATAGAAAAAAAACATGTTTTCTACGTTAAAGCTTGGTGTATTATGAGACATTTTGGAATGATTTTGGCAATTATGTTTAACATTGTCAGGGTCACTTGAAACAGCATTATTAAGCGACAAAGTTAACATTGTCATTATAAATAAAACATCATCACTTGTAGTAATGTTCTTTAGCAGGACATCTCTAAATCAGCTCTTAAATTAGTGTTGCGACATCATAATGCGTGGAATGTTTGATAAGTACACAAAGTTGTCGGTTCTGGATGTTGCATGTTGTATATAGTTAAACGGTGTGTTGACATTAAATTAGTCATCGTTGAGAATGAAATGAAAATTGAAATGAATATTTTAAGATAATACAATTTCATCTGCAGTAACATCAACTTGGTTAATGGTTGACATTTAAAATAAATAACAAATGCAGGAGATTAACAGATAAAACATACCGCCTTTACCGAGATTTAACTGTTAAGAAAGAAAACATTATTTTATGTAAATGTTGAATAAGATGAGATAAAACCGTCGTGACGGAAGAGTACAGAAACAATCCCAAGAAGATGAACAGGAACAAGCCTCATGTGAAAGGTCGATTTGTTCTACTAAATTTTCATTGAAGGTTAGTTGTCAATATAACAGGTGGATTATGTAGTTCTTAAGATGAAGTTAATACTGAATAATTGCCATATAAGATTTAAATAGTAAAAAAGCGCCATATATCAAGGCATTTAATATGACACATTACGTTATGGTGAAACAAGACTGCATGCACTCGTAATTGTGTGTTCGTTTACCGTATCATGGTTCATAAACAAAAAGAGTTCAACCCCTTGAAAGACAAAATCTTGGATTTCGATTTTTATTTAACAAAATAAAATGTCGTTCAACTTGAAAACTTTGTTAATTTAATAAAGTGTGATACTTGAACAAGTCATGGTTGCATGTTCTTGCTATGACTACGCATATCGCATTTCGTACTTGGGAATTGTTCGCAAGCTATGTGATGTTTGAACGCACAATACAATCTTTCGGGTAAGATACTCGGGCACGGATAAAAGTCTTTAATTAAGCATCGTTTATTATGTGTCTCCTGTCTACACAATGACAGAAAACCGATCCGGAACTATGACTCTATTTAAAATAACAGTAAGCGTATACAATGTCGCTGAATATTTTACTAAAATATTTATGGCAAATAATAATTTATGGAATTTATCCAGACAGGATGTCATTTGGAATAAGCAACAGTCATGCGTGGCAATTGTTTAAGACAAAAATGGAGAATTGTTTATGCCAAAGAGCATAATCCCAAGGTCTCAAAGCTTAATGTAGAACGTATATAAATACAACAATTTAAAAAATGTTATTCATTCCAACATAACTAATTATTTAAACACATATTTTCTAATTTCATATTGATCCTTTTGAAAGCACGTTGAATTAAACATGCCAAGCATTTGTCATACTGCCTGGTTTTCATTATTATATAATGGGTTTGTCAAATTTGAAAGACAGAAGTCATTTAAAATTCAGATAAAGCTTTCAATAATACGTTTGCTGGAGTTAAGCCACTGTATAATTTAAATAAATGAATGAAGGGAAAGCGGGTTGAATTGTCTGTATAAAGAACTAATGGAAGCATGATTACAACAGAACATTTTGTATTAAACATTTAAGCCTCCCGACTTGCAGCTAAGTCGTACTTGTGAACTTGACCTTAGATCTCCTTATTTAAAATTAATTTTGGGTCTTCCTTCGTCAGGACTAATAGGCTTACTAATTTATATGATTCTATGAATGTTCTATGTATTGTTAGGAAACACAACTCATGTTAAAATCCCTAGTGGCATTGACCTTTAAACTG
Source organism: Dreissena rostriformis (assembly GCA_007657795.1). Classification (NCBI taxonomy): domain Eukaryota; kingdom Metazoa; phylum Mollusca; class Bivalvia; order Myida; family Dreissenidae; genus Dreissena; species Dreissena rostriformis. The sequence goes on along the minus strand of VMBQ01000311.1, from coordinate 154,597 downwards.
ATAAACTATATGTATATAGGCGCCTTACTTCCTACCCAATAAACCAAGGCACCAGTGACCTCAAAGTCAAAATGCGTCTTTTTCTCCTTTGTTAAAAAAATACAATGTTTCATATCGCAGGTGGAAGTGGTCTTAACAATTAGTTCGTACACTAATATCCTTGACGCATTGACCTTTACCTTTGACATTGTTACCTCAAATCAGTAGGCTTATTTCTTTTTCAGAAGTAACAACTGAACGAATTGGTGTGATCGAAGGTCAAAGCATTCTCAAGATATCTTGCAGAAACCAATACACTTTGACAAGTCCCCGTGACCTTGATCTTTGATCTTTTGACCTCAAAATCGATAGGCGTCCCTTCATTTCTTTCGAACTAATCATCATACTTATTTGCATGATTGTAAGTCAAAGCGTTCTCTAGATATCGCGCCAAAATTATCGGTGAGCGCACCAACAGATCTACGGACCGAAAGACAAATGCAAAGTAATATTATCACCACGGCTTCAAATGGGACATAAATATTGCTCTGCGCTTTATAGGTTGATGGTAATTATTTATTTATTGTTCATGTTATGAATTTCAATTCCAATACTTACCTATTATCGTCTCGGTTTCACGAATGTGACGAACTCTATAACGTAAACGTGCCTTCGTTAAAACTGTCTAGCTTAGTACATATATACTAAAATTCTTTTTGATGTGTGCATGGCTGCTTTCTTTCTGTCAAACACACGTAATATTCTTGTTAATATGTATATAACTGAATAACAAAACAGCGTTCAACATTGCACGTTTAACAGTTACAGCAGGTCATCTTTGAGGTAATACCGCAGAGAACCGTGTTGCAATATATCACCGACCTATCGTTTGTTTTAATATACTTAAAGTTAAAAACATCGGAGCATTTGCACATACACGGCTGATAATTTGGAGCCGCTGTCTGATACAAATCGCTTAAAAAAATTCCCGAGCGACCGTTGTTAAGTAAATGGCAACGGAACTGATGGCGGAATGCGTTTAATTGCGCCGAAACCTTCCCTTTGCAACCTGCATTTTAGAAAAGTAAGCATCCACAAGCCAAAATGAATTGACAGAAATAAAACTTTGGCGTACAATACGCATTCTCTTAGCATGCTCGCTTAATTGCAAACGATCTGGTTATAATCTCCCGAGACAGCGGTAATTTGGGGGGTTATGAATTGAAAAAGCAATAAACTCGTCAAAGCAAATTTAATTGGAACGTTATTTCGATTTCAATTGTATTCCTCAGGACATGGATCCAGACACAAACATGGGGCTGTTTACAATGAGCATTGGTGGCGCTCTGTTGTTAAAACGATAAAAATGTTTCCACGATTAAGAGGGTGTGTTTGTACAATAAATGCGTCCAGATTATTGACTGACTATCACTGACTTGCACATAAAATGTGTTGTTAAATGCTTACATTATTTCACATTATTATAAGGATTACTCGCAATAAAACCTTGGGGAAATTATGGTACAGTTTGCAACCACTCCGTTAATTCACACACGATGTTTCTAGCATACATTAAAGCGGAATGCTTTCTTATATGACAAATACTTTCGAGCAGCTGGCTGAATATAATTTCCCACACATTCTCGCAGAAAGTTTTAGATCAATGTGTAATTAATATGACAGAACAATTACACTGGAATACTATTGTTATGTCAACAATATAACCTATTCAGAAGACGACCGAAGCGGGAAAATGTATAATAATGAAAACCAGACAAGATTTGTTGAATGACAATGACTAGCCACGCATGATGGAAAGGTATGACTCATAACATAAACATATTTTGTATCTCTGCTTCATCCCATTTAACAAAGTGTCTATACTCGTATATGTTTGTACAGACTTTCATTTTGCTTTATATTTAAGGAGAAACTACTAATAATTGTGGTTCTCTTCTCAAACAACATTAAGCCAATATGGGATTGATATTTTATATTACATATCTGCTATAGCAAATCAACTGTATTCGAAAGAAGTGGAATAATTTCCTTACATGGACCACTCATAGGCATTCAATTTAACAACATTAATAACATTGATTGAAACATAAGCTATGAATATTCGAAAAAACAACATAATATATATATATTCATATTTTCATGGTAAAACAGTTGAAACAAATACAAAAGTAGGTGCGCTTCACACGTCAATCCGATAAATTTTCCTAATGATTTTATGTAATGTATTATTTAGTTAAAAATTGATCTGTGCTTGGCAATCGGTGGCGCACTGATCGAAAAAAGCAAACTTAAGCGAGTTTAATCCACGGCAAAATGCCTCATTTTATTAAATGTTAACATTCAAGAAACACTTCAGTTGTACTGGAAAGTGCCCTGCACTCACAATTGTTTAGGGAACGGACTGGCCATTGTCTGGAACACCTGAGTAAACAGCAAGACGCGTCTCTGTAAACAATCTCATAATTAAAACGATACAAAATTAATGCAATATATTATTTTTTTTATCAATTTTCTGGATCGTGATGTCTCTGTATAAATGTGCTGCTACATTGGTAGTAACGCTGGGGTAGTGTAGAATGTCGTGATTGAGCGATACTAGTGCGGTCGAGTGTTCGCAAGTGGCGAGTCGTGGTATCTATCGATGGTAGCATCGACTCAGTCATGGTTGCGATATAAGATTGATATGCAAGTTGAACTTTTTTAAAGGTCGAACCGTTTCATAGACCGGCAAGAAATGGCAAGTTGTGTTTATTAAAAACATTATACTACGTCAAATATATTTCGTTTGGTCTTTCTTATGATTGTAAGGTTGTCATAATATGTAGTAGCCAGTATTCAAATGAGTGTCGAATTAGTACTTGACACGTCTGGTATTGAATTGCGTTTGTGTTTTTGAATGGTGTCCCAAGATGCAAATATATTTCTTTTTGCAATACACCGATTGCACGTTTCGAGTTTGTGTGTGCTTCTTATACGGTTTTCCTTTTTAGCTCACCTGAACACAACGTACTCATGGTGAGCTATTGTGATCGGCTTTTGTCCGTCGAGCGTCGTCCGTCGTGCGTCGTCCGTCGTGCGTCGTCCGTCGTGCGTCGTCAACATTTGCCTTGATAACACTCTAGAGGCTACATGTTTTGTCCAATCTTTATGAATCATGGTCGGAACTTGTGCCCCAATAGTGTCTTGTACGAGTTCGAAAATGGTTTCGGTTGGTTGAAAAACATGGCCTCCAGGGTGCTGGGCAGTATTCCTTAAATGGCTATAGAAAAACCTTGTTAACACTCTAGAAGCCACATTTATTGTAAAATCTTCATGAAACTTAGTCCGAACATGTGTCCCAATACTATCTTGGAAGAGTTTGAAAATAGCTTTGGTCAGTTGAAAAACATGGCCTCCAGGGGTCGGGCAGTTTTCCTTATATGGCTATAGTAAAACCTTGTTTACACTCTAGAAGTCACATTTTGAGTCCAATCTTCATGAAACTTGGTCAGAACATGTGTCTTAATAATAAAAAAGACAAGTTTGAAAATGGTATCGGTTAAATGAAAAACATGGCCGCCAGGGGACGTGGCAGTTTTACTTATATGGCTATTCTAAAACTTTGATAACACTCTAAAAGTCACATTTATTGTCTTATCTTCATGAAACTTTGTAATCTGTTCTAATGATATCTTGGATGAGTTCGAAAATGGTTCTGGTCTGTTGAAAAACATGGCCGCCAGGGAGCGTGGCAGTGTTCCTTATATGACTATAGTAAAACCTTGTTAACAATCTAGAAGTCAAAGTTTTGGTTCAATGTTCATAAAACTATGTCAGAATATTTGTACTTATGATATCTGGAATAATTTCGAAAATTGTTGCAATCCGTTAAAAAAGATGGCCACAAGTGGCGTGGCATTTTTCCTTATAAGGCTATAGTAAAACCTTGTTAACACTCTAGAAGTCACAGTTATTATCCAATCTTTATGGAACTTGATCAGAACATTTGTTCTAACAATAGCTCGGCTGAGTTTGAACATTTTAAAATGGTTATGGTTTGTTGAAAAACAAAGACGCCGGGGGGCAGTTTTTCTTATATGGCTATATTGAAAACTTGTTGACGCTATATTAGCCACATTTACTGGCCAATCTTCATACAACTTGGTCAGAACATTTGTCCTAATTAAATCTTGCCAGATATTAAAACTGGGTCATATGAGCTCAAAAACAATGTCAATAGGTCAAATATAAAAAAAAAACATGTTGAAAGTCCCTTTTTCGTCCAATCAAATAACACAGAAAAAGGAGTCAGCAAAATAAGCATTTTAAAAGAGCTAAAAATCATAAAAAACTAACAATTAATATAAATAATTGTTAATACAGTCAATGATGTATAACAAAAAAGCTTTGAAATTTTGCATTAATGTTGTATTTATGACGTCTTTCTCTCGTACATACGGTAATATTTTGTATATACGATTCTTTAAAATAAATCGTTTCGAATGCAACTACTGCATGTATCCAACAGGAATACATAAATAGCAGACGGATGCAAAACTAAAGGAAATTCCAAGTGCAATGGTTAGTCTTATGGGACCGGTAGGCGGTCCTTTACGAAGCCAACTACCTTACCCATCTTTGTATCCGCAGGAATCGTTTTACGTTCTCGCTTTGCAGAACCTACAGAAACACGTTACCGACGTGAAACGACGTCCAAGTTGTTTTCATTTTGATATATAAGTATATAAATACACCGGGATAAATAGTAATTAGCCACCACTTCAGTCAGGTCATTCGATACATATCATTTGAGTATGTTCATGTTTTCTAGTAGTCAATACTATTTAATGAATGGTATAACTATTTTCGTCTCGGGACTTCAGCAAGTGATTCATTAAATAATATTATTACATCATTATTGAGTACGTGCATTGTACGTGCATTGGGAGGGTCAATTTTGATAAAATGGCTGCACTCAAACGTCGTTTTTATATCAGTTGAATGCTAGTTTATATTTCAACAAAGTCTGCGGAATGATTGCCAGTGTGTCCGACGTTGTACTGGGTAAACACACAAACAGTGGCCACTACTTGTAGAAACCGACTTGAATAGTGACTTGATAGTTTGATTGCCCAAAGTCTAAAGACGCAAGTGATTCCAATTTTACCAGCAAAAAAAAATAACGGTGAAGTCAACAGTGTTTTCCAACAAGTCTGTGTATAAGTCTGAAATATCTAAGAGGTCACAACGGTAAAATAATAAAATTCTTTTACTAGACGTGTCTTGTGTAATTATTGTTCGTCCTGAGATCTTGGTTCAATGTTCTGATTAACACCTTGCAAAGTAATAGCATACTTGCTGATTACATTCTTATGGTTGTGCTTTAAGTCTCAGTCAAATTAAGTATGACACATTGCAAAGACACGAGTTAACATGTATGGTATGAATAACGTTTAAGATAAAAATTGCATTATACGTTGCGTTGGCACTATATGTATGTAAATGTCTTGCATTATATATAAATTATTACTTGAAAACCATCGATGCATACATAAACTTTATTTGTTATACGATTCTGTATGTATTCATGGGTTTTTATTAAAATGTTTTCAACACAAATAATATTTCAGTTGAATATAGCTTGTACGTGTTGTGTGTGACAAAGGAACCTACCAATAAGAACCATAACATGTTTTTGCAGATCTCAAAATCAGAGCCTCTGCATATATAATTGCCGCCGTCACTTATTTCACTGTGATCTATTTCCAACTGACTGTGTTATGTCTTCGTTTCCGCCACTTAAATATGGTACAATCTTTACTTATGAGGAAACAAAGTATTAAACTAAAGTATTATAGAGCGTACATTTGTAGCATACGAAAGCTTAATACAAAGAATAATGTTGATATTTATGATTGACTAGTAGGATTGTGCAAAGATAATGATAATATAATAGTTATAGTTCACAAATACATCAATGTACATAAGAAGTATCAGTATATTCAATACATGCCAGTAAAACACAAATGCATCTGGCTGCACAATATTATAGGCATATGTAGCGATACCAATTACATACCTACATATCTTGGCGCAGCTTCATCTGCGAAAAGAAAGATTCATTAATAACAATTCATAAGTACTATGCGAGATTAGTCAAAAAAGTCGATGTGTTAATTGTTTCTAACAATGCTACTAATGTACGGAACACTTTGATCATGTTTAACAAGTAACCAACCATTTACTTCATTCCTTTGTTTTATTTACATATATTTAACCATACAATTTTAGTTTCTAATTCATCGATACTTATAAATTCTTCACAATTAAACCCAAAGATTAACGTGTTTAAACAGTTAAATATATTTCAGATAATTCTACTAAAACTATGGTACAGTTTTACAAGAATAATTGGTGAATCACGATAAAACAAGGACCAAAATTTAAGTAGTTAATTCCAAACTGCGAGTTTCATTTTATTATTGACACCTTTCAAATACTATTTCTTACCCTCACCTTTTAAATGTGCCCTTCAATACATTCTACGGTACTAATCAATTTAAACTTATCGACTTCCGATAAGCATAATCTTACCCAATACGTTGAGCTGATTTTATTTTCTCAGATCCTCTTTGGTGCTGATCTGGCATTCATAGACACGTGCATGGTTGGGCTGGACGTTGGATATCACGAGGCTCCATTCGTCTCGGTGCGGCATATGGTCCACACTGATATCTGGATCATCCACGAACACCATGTTGCCGAAGGTAAGGACATGTTGGTTTGTGGTCTTCTTCCAGATTATCTGTACAAAAATATATATTTACGATTTGTGTCAACTGAGTTTAGCTACTATATTAACTGTTCTTTTAAAAATGTGTCAAACATGTACACGATATTAATTATACTTCGTTCATTATATTGAACGTTTGTTTTGTGTACAGTATTAATTCGTAGTATTCTATTGTACATTTTATTTAAGTAACAATAATATGTTTAATATTTATGCAATCTGTATATGCGAGCTAGTTGATATATCTAATATAATCGACTTAACAAACGAGTTTATTCGACGTGATATTGGTAATTGTAATTAAGTTCAAGGTTTAATACCAGCAATGCGTTAGAAACGTTAATCACGAACTGCACATTTATATAGATCTTTGAGCAGATGATCAACAAAAGTTAATTGAATGATGAAGCACGTACTTTTTAATTGAATAATATCCGTACAAATTATTGTTCGTAATGCTTGGTATTTTTTTTAAGTTCCCGGGACTTAATTTATCGTTTTAACTGCATTCGTGAGAACTTTGATCATTCATCATTTTAATTTGACGTGTGATCAATATTGAGCAGCAAAAACACTCTAGCGTGTTTAATTTGGCTTCTCAGTGAAATGAAATATTAAACAGGATGGATAGATGTTACGCAGTTACGACAAATGAGAGTCTTCAAGTTTTAACAAGCAATATAAGGACACTATTCTAAACGTGGCTAATGTGTCTACGTGTCAAATAGCTGTGTATGTAGTCAACTGATTATGTGATACCTTTTAAATGTGAGCAATTCTTTGTTGCTAGCTGACACACAAAACATGGATAGACAATATTAACATAAAACAGGTGACCCTGTTTATTTATTTATTTAATTATTTATATATTTATTTATTTATTTATAATTATATATAATAAAGAATCTGCATTACCTTCATACTATATAGTAGCGGTACATGCGAATCATTTCATAATCAATTCAATGCTCACTTTAAACAACATTATTATTTAGGTATAAGTTAACATGCAAGGTATAACTAATACTAATTAATCAGACGTTTGACCAATGGTGTAAACATGTTGCGCATAAGGACGGTTTTAGGAGTAATTTAAAGGCATGCACACTCGTTTCATCATTGATGTTTTCAGTTTTAACGATGAATGGACATACGGACGGACACACGGACGAATGTTAAGAGGGACTCACCTGCTGACAAAGGGCACTGTTATATACGAATGATCATATCGTTTTACGTTTTGAGTTGTAACGATATTTAGTTCAATATAAATAACAGTGATGTTTTACCTTTGCCATGTGTAAATGTACCATGTGTTTCATATACTCCGTATAACTGTTCAAATAATCGCATTTTTTTAAATTTCACAATGTTTGGACTGACATACACACAGACGGATGAAGAGCAAATATCGACAATAAACTAAATTATCCATACGAACAATAATATATAACAACGGTAAACAGTTTGTATTTCAGTTGAATGATTTTTTGTTACAAGTCATTTATATGAATATTACATTAGCATACCTTATATAGTTCGTTTCCAGATCTTATATAATGTTCATAAACATACATGTTTAGTTCCTAAATATTGCACAGAGCACTGCAATATCGCACGCACCCTTTTGTAAAACGATACGTTCGTCGGCATCTTATTGTATGCATGAAGTTGATGAGGTACACCCGCTTCAAGCACTGAAACACAAACACACAACTTTCCTGTTACATCCGCCATAGCCTTGCATCAAACACCACACATGCTCATCTTACTCAAACAAGATTAATATATATACATTGCAAAAAATGTTCAGCAGGATTAAAAGCAAAAAAAAATATTATTTTGTAATAACTTGTTGAAGTATTTTATTGCGCTTCGAAGCTTAACATAAAGAACGCAAACATCTGAAAGTCTTGTATTATTTACTATATAAGGTGCAAAACAACAAACAATGTCCATGGTAGGTCAAATACTGGTTGTGTTATGAATGATACAATTCCTTATCGGGTCTTCAACCAACCATGAGTAGTTAAATGGTTATTAAATTAAAAGGCAGTCTCTTTTATTTCTGTTTGATTAACATGGTGATGTGGATAACATTAATTTTGTATTTTTTTATTTCCGCTTTAATGTGTTTATTGCGTATGTTGTGCTGTGACAGGTGCGTGTGTACTGTGGTTATTGTATGTATGCAGCACACAACTGTTTGACTGTTTTGCTTATTTATCGAAATTTTCATGTTGTGACAACAAGGAAATGCATATCCGACGCAGGAAAATGACCTATGCTTAGACGTAAGGCATTTGAAGAGAAAATATTCATGACAACTATTTTCATTGAATATTGTTCACTTGTATACAGTTATTGATCTACTTAAGGGTCACTGAATATAATTTAAATTATTAATATTTATATAAATTTATTTTTGTAGTATTGATATCAATAAATGATTTTTCTCATTTAAGATAATCGAATTATTTATATCGCAATATTTTCTTTAAATTCGTCAAAATTATTTAGTCATATTGTATACAGAATACAAGTGAGAATATGAATAATTAAAGTTCTTGATATGAAAAACACATCCATACATGTTCCTTAACGGAGTTCAAAGAACTTTCTAATTAACGTCAATTATATTATTATTTCAATACTTCATATTACAGATGAGCGTACACAAGATCAAAGGTTATGATTCTGCAACCATTCTATAAACAACTGAAAACTTAATCATTTCGCTCCTTCAATCTTGATAGTGTCATCACACTAACACGCTGTGATAATTATGTATCTTACATGAAAGCGGTTTTCAATTCCATTCAATTATTTGTTACAAGTCCAAATAGTTCATGCACATGTTTTATTTATTCACACAACACATGCCACCACTATATATATTAACTAATACAAAATACATAAACCTTCAACAGCTAAGAAAGTATTCGGATATAAAGACATGATGCCAAATACAGCTTTTGATGAGTCCAAATGAGTGTAGCAATTTATTCCTGATTAAATGATTCTTTCTTGTAAATCGTGCATGATTATAAACCATTTTGAAGTGCAGATTTCTGTTCAATCCCACACGAAATAACACATAATTGCACTAAATATAAATTGGCAGAATATGCAATTAACGAAATGATATGAAATGTGAAGCGTGTAAGCTATACATTAATAGAAAAGATTAATACAATATCATTTGATGTTTTTACATTAACGTATTAAAAGATACACAATGTATCAGCGATCATTCGTTGGTTTTCGGATAATGTGTGATAAGAAAGTGTTGCTTCGGTATAACATCAGTTTTTTTAAACCGACTCTATATTGAATAAAGCTAATTATTAATAATTCAAAAACACTAACTCATACTACAACTCTACTACAAATCATACTGCGGATGATTCATGTACTACGGCAATATTGTAAATACTTGAATTATTACACGAGGTTGAAGTCAGAACGACAGACTGAAAAAGTGAAACGCTATTCCAAGATATATCCAATAATCTGGCCTGCTATTATCTAGTAGAACGGTTGTCCAATAAATACATTTCAAATCAGCGATGACAAGGACGGCCCAATCGATGTAAGGATCACATTAAAGGTCCATCAAACTAACGCAAAAATGACATTAAGTTGCCCTTTGATGGTGTTATGTATTTGATATGGCAATAAACGAAAAGTGAATGCCGATATTCGTTACACGCAATCTGGTGAAAATGCCAAACCAAAATCATCAAATTTATAATAAATATTGTATACATATTTAGTGATAACCATACGTGACGACACATGAATAAAATACAACAAGCGTAAAGAATAGAAACTGTTTTAGCCAGAGCTTGCGAAACGATATAGGTTATGAGATAAATTAAGTGTGAATTACGGCAAAACACAGTGGCATACGGATGATGGACACACATAGAACAATTTATGGAATGTGTCCGTTGATTGACTATAGCANGCGCTAGGGGAGGCGGAAAACTACAACGGGCGAGGCATGGTATAGGGGTGATAACCCAAAAAAAGGGTTAGGGTAAGGGTTAGGGTTAGGGGTCGGATTAGGGTTAGGGTTGGGTTTAGGCTAACCCAAACCCTAACCCGACCCCTAACACTAACCCTAACCCTAACCATAACCCTCTAACCCCCCCCTTGCGCAATACCATACCATGCCTCGCCCGTTGTAGTTTACCGCCTCCCACTATATATATATTAACTAATACAAAATACATAAACCTTCAACAGCTAAGAAAGTATTCGGATATAAAGACAGGATGCCAAATACAGCTTTTGATGAGTCCAAATGAGTGTAGCAATTTATTCCTGATAAAAATATTCTTTCTTGTAAATGGTGTATGATTTTAAACCATTTGGAAGTGCAGATTTCTGTTTAATCCCACACGAAATAACACATTATTGCACTAAATATAAATTGACAGAATATGTAATTTACGAAATGATATGAAATGTGAAGCGTGTAAGCTATACATTTATAGACAAGATTAATAAAATATCATTTGATGTTTTTACATTAACGTATTAATAGATACACTATGTATCAGCGATTATTTGTTAGTTTTCGGATAATGATGTGATAAGATAGTGTTGCTTCGGTATAACATCAGTTTTTTTTTAAACCGACTCTATATTGAATAAAGCTAATTATTAATAAATCAAAAACAATTACTCATACTACAACTCTACTACCAATCATACTGCGGATGATTCATGTACTACGGCAATATTGTAAATACTTGAATTATTAAATGAGGTTGAAGTCAGCACGACAGACTGAAAAAGTGAAACGGTGTTCCAAGCTATATCCAATAATCTGGCCTGCTATTATCTAGTAGAAAGGTTGTCCAATAAATACATTTCAAATCAGCGATGACAAGGACGGCCCAATCGATGTAAGGATCACATTAAAGGTCCATCAAACTAACGCGAAAATGACATTAAGTTGCCCTTTGATGGTATTATGTATTTGATATGGCAAGAAACGAAAAGTGAATGGCGATATTCGTTACACTCAATCTGGTGAAAATGCCAAACCAAAATCATCAAATTTATAATAAATATTGTATACATATTTATTGATAACCATACGTGACGACACATGAATAAAATACAACATGCGTGAAGAATAGAAACTGTTTTAGCCAGAGCTTACGAAACGATATAGGTTATGAGATAAATTAAGTGTGAATAACGGCAAAACACAGTGGCATACGGATGATAGACACACATAGAACAATTTATGGAATGTGTCCGTTGATTGACTATTGCAAATGCCTCGTCCTTAAATTAACTTTTTTTTTAACTGTCGCGTATTGGTATACTATCATCTAGTATTTATGTCCGATGTTTGATTGAAAATTATAAATTAATCTATTGATGACGATCATTTAGTTATTTTCTACTTTTGCATTACTTTTATATGCAAGCAGAAAACAATACACTAACTTTTATATTTATGAGTTTAAGTTCTCCATTTAAATCGTTGTTAATGATGATGATGATAAGTATAATTGTATTTATGATGGTGACGTTTTAATAAACATCAGAATGTTTCAAATATTGTCCGGTTTATGAAGAAACAATCGCATTTATAAAAGAAACAATGCTAATGTAAAGATAACAATCGCGGTTTCCGAATCGAAGATTAAGGTTATAATTTTATTAACCTACAATTAAACTGGTTTTACTCCTTACATCAATTATTAGTTGCAGTACAAAATAATTAATGCCACCCCTTTACCGAAATAGACATGTAAATCTATTATACTCAGTCGAGAGCCCACGTTCTTTTATGTTTTCTGTACGATTGAGGAATCCCTACCAAATTCTTACCCCGCAAGACTGTAAGATCGCTGTAATCATCGGAGTACACGCTACATTTGGGTGGGTCAGGATTGCTTTATTATCAAAAAATCGCACAATAAAATAACACTTAAACCTACTAAGAACATTAATGCCCAATCATTAATGAAACAATGTTACAAATGTGTGTTGACTTAGGATGACAGGATAATACTTAAATTACAATGAGTTCAATTTCATTCGCCACATTAAATAGCACCGCTGTGAACTTAGATCTCTTTTATGGCCACTTCAGAATTCCGACGCATCTCGTTTCGGATCGGGTCTTACTATTTCTTACGCGCCGTTTCTATGAAATGTACCAATGACATGCCTAAGAAGCATTGCCTTCATCAAATATTTACTTAATAGCGGTCCACGCTGTAATTTAACACCTTTAAAGAACCAAACGCGTTCAGTTGATATTGACGTTAAGTATTTGGGAACCGATCAATAAATTGTATTCTTATTGTCTACCAGATAATTACAAATTAATTCACCATACGAATATCCGTATAGTTAATTTAGTATCGCTATGGAAGCAGAAAAAAAACGTGATAAAAGGTACCATAGTTCAAATTATAGCGCTTAAATATTGTTTATTCCACAATGTATTTATTCAGCATGCATACCGACGGTAGATAAAGTTATAATCAACGTATACATTTTAAATCAGGATATGAACTAGTCAACAAATAAACACGTTTTACAAACTGTATTGTTTGCAAGCATCTTATGATTGTTTTGCCGAAAAGACATGGTGATAACATTTACATATTTAGTGACTTGTGTGCAAAAGCATTTTCAATTGGTAGCCCTAAACAATGTGACCGCCGGTTATAATCATACATAATGGTATAATATGTTTTAAGTAAAAACGAGTTCCCAAAGTTATTTCACACATATCCATTAATCTGCTTCATTTCTCTTGCGTTATACTTTATTATCAAATGAACAGCCTTTCAATTTGTAAATTTCCCGTGCTAAATAAAAACACATAAATTTACATTAAACTCACTAAATCTTAAAGTAATTTGAGACATCTGTAATCAATAAAATGTAAACACGTATATGCATGAACATAACACAGACCATGAGGCTGCTCTTTGGCTTCGAATCAAATATAAAAAAAGTTATAAAACAAGTGAGATGTTGTGCATTATATTAAAACGCTGGCAATACAGTTTCGCATCACATTGGGCGAGGCACGGATATTTATTTCGATAAAATATTTCAATAGTAAAACTTCGTATGTTTTACCTGCGGGCACTGTGAAAAACAATTACTTGTTAAGACTGAGATATTTTGTACGTATATATAAAACAGTGCATGTTTAAGATTATAAGGTAAGTCGATTTTTCAAGAAGTAAGTTCTGGCACACATAGAGTCTCAGGTATCTATTGCTTGTGATGGTGGTTGTGCTTATGAAGATGTTTATTGTTGGTACTGTGACTATAATTGTTGTTGGTACTGCAGGGAATGTTGACGATTAGTTCGAATAGTCTGAACTTGTCTTAATGAATATGTACAGCATATTACTATATTTGCTTTCGCCTTTAAATATCGTATGTTCCAAACGTGTTTACGAAAATACGTCTGTACGTGTATGCACATTGGTGTTGAACGCAGCTATCAAACTATTAAAAAATTGTTCCTTTCAGCTCACTCACAATTATACATACAGTATCAGAGAGTGCTTATTACGTATTCAAATCACATTATCCAGCTAACCAATACTGGATTTATAATATAAGCTATATATGTTCTCTATATGACAACGATAAGATGATGTTTGTCAGCGGCCTGGGCACGTTATCAGGCAAACCAGCTAAATTGCTTTACAGACAACCACACTCAGTGAAGCACGTCATAAAATACATACGCCAGAATACTAATCAGTAATAATTCTTCAGGATGCCAATTATATTGCCCGTGAGAATATTTGTTGTACTACGGTCATATGTTATTATAGATAAGGATTCCATACTATGTCTCATATGTCTGTCGGTTTGTTAAAAACACCATACACTACATAGAACCATTTTAAGGGTTTTAAAAAAGGAAAGACATTATTACTGATACGTTTTAAAGTACATATTTCTAAATACAATCTAATATCAGTAGTACAGATTCTCGTGTGTCGAATATTGATAACGATCTTCCAGAAATACCAGGGAGTGAATAACGGATGATCGAGATGTGTTACAGAACAACTAAGTCATGGGGTGTGTCAAGAACGTTTAAAGATGAAAATAAATAATGGGCACTGCTGGCGCGTTAAATCGATTTCTAAGATCAATTAAGTGCGTATGAGATGATGAAGCGGTGAATGACATGTACAAAATGTTCGGAATCCAAACGCTCATATTTTCTTGAAATGTACATTAGAAGATGACAATCCTTATGTTAATAAATGTTTTTTTCGTTGCAACAGATTATAAGTAAACAGAGAAATGAACGTCCAGTGGCAATGGATTTGAACCTATATTGAAAATGGCACTTGGTGTTCGAAAATTGCGCTGGTTTGTGTTGTATGCAATGTCACTTTTGAGCGTTGTGGGTTAAGCGCAGAAAATAATTCTATAAAATGCATGAAGCCCCCAGAGCGAAGCTAGTTGTGACAGAGCACGATCATTATTTGAACAAGAGGAAAACAACCTTAGGAGTTCACATGAGACTCCAAGGAACAGAAACACATGGCTGGCATATGTGTTCATACGACACACGGAGACAATTTATGTTCCTCCACCAAATACGACTAAACATGCTATCATCTGTGCAGCGTTAAAAATAAAGGTAACGTTAAGAAGCTCTTTTATTGTATGTATTAATTGTATGTTTTCATCTTAGTGAACTGTTTTCGTTCCTATCAGTATTTTTAATGTAAAATAAATATTGACGACAGCATATAACCTTAAAATGAAAACGTGCACCTTCAATTAATGTATTACCGCACACATTGATAGACAATGAAGCACATAACGTTCCAAACCGGTGAGGATTCTGGGCAATTAACGTTATCCTTTATTTTTCACCGAACATCAGGGAATACATGTAATTGATTGATTTATTTTAATATACAATGTCAGTATTCATGGAAATACAATTATAACACACACATAAACTTAAGTAACTTAAAGAAATAAACATGCATGAACTTACAAATGCATAAGTGAACCCATGACACCAATCATTATATATCAAGGATGACACAAAACAGCGTTTGAAAAACACTTATTTCCATTGTGGTCCTTGAGATATAGTGTTGTGTGACACAGGAAGACTTAATTGATAATTGTATATATATACCACAAATTTATTACAGATTTGAGCATTTTCAACAAGTCATCTTTAAGAAAGACAACTGTAAATAACACAAAACATCTTCGTTACACCTAAATAGAAATTATTCAGTTTTAAAATATTAAAACTTAGTACCTATAACTATTCTAAAACAATGCTAAGAACGACATGTATTAAGCTTTTAAAGCTTGTAAAAAATAACTGACAACAAGAAATCAACAATTAATCTGAGCAACTTACAGACAAAAAATATTTAAACAATGAAATAATAATACATATGGTTAAGAATCAAGTAGACTAATATATATGTGTATCAGATGAGACAAACTAAACATATTACAAAACGACTTAAAAGATTTCAGCAATTGACAATGTTTACTGTTCATAGCAACATTAGTATTAAAATCACCCATAATAATGGATTCATGTAAATTAAAAGAGTCACAAGATGAAAGGACTGATTTTAAAACATCATAAAAATGTGTTTGTTTCGGTGGTTGCTGGAGCCGATGTTAATATCTGAAGAAAAACAAAAAACGCATTACGATATATTGCCCTGTCAGCAATAGTTAAGAAGAATTGTACCTGATATATACATGGACTTTGTTGATGCGGCGTCTCATCAGGGTCTGCGCAGTTTGCTTAAAGGAATTTATGTAAGAAATATTTTAAATATAGAAATACATATACTAGACATCCCTAATTTTGGAAATAAATTGATCCAATTTAGAAGGATGGGAGAGTCCACTAGGCATAAATGGGTTAAACAGAAGTTTAGTCATCTCAATGAAATCAATACGTTATAAAATATATAGCTGGATCACCATGATACTAATTTTGTATACATATATTGAATGTTTATATTAACCCATTTATGCCTAGTGGACTCTCCCATCCTTCTTAATTGGATCAATTTATTTCCAAATCATGCGGTGTCTCATCTGGGTCTACGCTGTTTGCCAAGGCTTTTTTTTCTAGACGCTAGGCATAATTGGGTTAACCTGACGAGCGTCTCTGTTATCTGATACAAATTCCAACTCACATATAAATTGTAATTGTATTAACCAAAATAAGCGAAACAAATGACATCTAGTGTCATTTATTACCCAAGTAACTTTCTTATAATCGGCAACACATTGTCTACTTTCGTATGGACTATGTCAAAACATATATTCAACAAGACTTTATAACAAATGTCTTCGACAATACTATGAAACAAATTCTTTTGGCAACTACAGGAAATGCATTTATGTCTTCGGCACTTTCAGTAAACATTTATAGAAACGAAAGAAATGTCACGTGACTTTGGAGAAGAAGTTTTGGTTTGAGACAAAATAATTAGTTGTTTTTTTGTCATTGCATATACAAGTATTTCAACCAGCAGCCTACTCTAAGTCAGACATGATGGGATTTTCTCTTGTAGTAGATGGAAGTGTGCTTTGTGTAATAAATGAACGTACCTGTTTCGCCATCCTGTATTTAATTTATTTGAGCGCTCCTAATAATGTGAGGCACACAAGAAACACGGAACCTCGCATGCGATGTATATGCACAGAAGGAATGATAATAGCATGATGCAATTAACTGCGTAGGCAAACACAGGGTGAGGCGTTTCTTATTGTGCGTACGCTTATATTTAAAGGAGTAGCTAATGAACCTTGTTCAGAAGATAATTGAATATCCACTTTTCATTAGCGGTGGATTTAGATCTCCAGTTACACAGTAACACACTTATGGAATTGTGCGATGCATGCCCTCACAAAACCGTTAAAAAGAGTACGTGTGTGATAACAATCGATACATCCATGTTAACAACTACATCAACAATATTAACCCATTTATGCCTAACGTCTAGAAAAATGGCCTTGGCAAACAGCGCGTAGACCCATATGACACGCCGCATGATGCGGCGTCTCATCAGGGTCTGCGCTGTTTGCTTAAAGGAATCTCTGTAAGAAATATTCTAAATATATAAATAAATATACCAGACATCTCTAATTTTGGAAATAAATTATCCAATTTAGAAGGATGGGAGAGTCCACTCGGCATAAATGGCTTAAGCTTAAAATACGATTGAACTCATTGTACGCATCGTTATTTTTTATACATGCAACCCCAAAACAATCGATGTTTACCACATATGTGTGCCGTTATCAATAAGAACCGTGTTTTAGTAATAACTTAGATAGTGTTGACATTGTTTAGGACGTGTTGGCACACACTATTATAACACATACTGTTTAAAACATATTTATCAAATAAATAAGCATCAATCAGAATTATGGAAGTACTGAACATACATACTCACGAATTCAAATTGATAAAAAAAACAATTTGTGTGAATACACACTTCATCTTTATTGAGCTTCTAAAAGAATCAAATGTTTACGTTTTATCCGCTACTTTTAAGAAAATGCATATAACTTGAAATACGTCTTCATTTGCACATGAATAAATTAAATTATAAACATACAGATATAATAATAACCATTATATTGACATTTGATGGCATTTTCAGATAAAATCAATTAAAGTTATGGTGCGTAATAAGAGTGCAAAACCAATTAAATCACGGTCAACATCACAGATATGTTGACATAAATGAGGTTATCCACATTTATGATTAAAGAAAAAAACTATCAATGACAAAGAACGAAAATGAAAAGCATGATTATTCAAATACTCGTGCGCTGCCATGCACGGACCATTGAATAACCACATTTTCATGGATAATGAAGGCGCGATTGCAATGCTGTGACGTGAAAAAGAAAAATATTCAACATATTGTATTTTAATGCAAATGTCCAAAGCAAAAATTAATTTCGATTAACTTAAATACGCGTTCATTTAAGCCAACAAGTTGAATGTATTACGTGACTTGCAATTTAACATGAACGACTTAGGAGCGCGCAATTATGTATGTTAAAGAGACCATACTAATTCGAATCAAATTGTGATAAGCCCAAAACAATATTTGATTTTTGATGTACGCGACGCTTATTCCACCGAAATCTGATAGATTAAAAAGGCCATTAAACCGTACATATGGAAACAGACGAGCCATAAATAAACGCAGACAAAACGCCTTTCAAGAAGGAAATAGGTTGAATTAATGACTAAACCCTAAATAAGCTGGAAGTACAATTTATATTTAACATTTAAGGTACTGGTAGTCAATCATTTCACAAATAAGCCAAGATCGAATGGTTTTAGAACAACCAAACATATCGCATCGCGTGATAAGAAAATATTCGAAAGAAATTTGTGCTTATGCACTTAAATATGTTTGGAGTTAAAGGTAAGATTAAAGTATGTCATTAAGCCTTACTTTTTGTGTGTCATATATCTTTAACTAAGACAAGCGAACGATAGGGGCAATACCTTAATTTGATATGACATTAATTGTATCAAATGTTTGTAAATACTCTACTTAAGATTAATGTAAAACTATTATTATTATATAACTATTATTTATCAAATCTTTGCAAGACAAAATGTTTAATTTATGTAAGGATATTATGACCTATTATAGTCAGGCTCGATAATTGTTAAAGACAAAAACACGGCATAACAATACCAATCAAATTATTTCTAAAAGTATCACTCTTCAAAGTGTGTGCATTTTACAACACAATTATTTATAAATATATAGTTTTAATAGTTCGTGTCGATATATGTTATACAGATACGTGGATTAAATAATAACAAAAACACTCGTGACTGTCCAATACAATCATTACAAAATAGACCTTAAATAACCTAGAAAGGAATCAATTAACCCCCAGAAAGTATATTGAATACTACATTTGCAGGCTTTTGCCGAACGTTTCGATTTTGGAAATAAATTGTGTCATCATTATTATCGTGTGTAAAGCGTAATTTGGTTTGTATATGTAGTACTTGTTTATTAAATTCAATGTCTTGATCAATCTCTTTTAAATCAGAATTGTATTATGCATTGACTGTAGAAAATCGTTTGCGTTTAAATCAGGAAAAAAGCTATAGCATGTCGATGTACATATTAATGGTACTTTTTCAACTGAATAGAATATATATTGCACGGAGTGAGTATATTGGAATACACCGATTGCTGTCACTGTTTCAGTACGTATCAGGTATCAGCATTCTGACATTTCTGAAATAAGCAGATTGCATGGAAAAGCTAAATTATTTCCTCCTAAGCTATTTTATATAGGAACTAAGTAATCAATGAAGGTTGGTGCATTACGATTCTTCGTCAGAGGAGTTCATACATTCAGGGCATGCCTTCTGAGCACTAACTTACAAGCATTGAAGTGATAACGCATCGCCCGTTGTTTGCATACATCAACCACCCGCCTTTTTAAGTAGCCAAACAGTAATTGGTGTCTTCAGACGTGCCAGTAAGAACAAATACGATCAGTAATTCGCAACCAGACATATCGCTCCACGAAATCCCTAAGCGACCGTTGTTAAACAAATTGCAACAAATGGTAATCGGCAATGTTGAATACTGGACGGAATTCTTGCAATGGCATAACGACGTCCATTGACCAACTTGCATCTACGATTTACAAACGCGAAAATATAAATGGTTTAAACGAAATAAAATAATGGCGTGTTTTTCTGACAATTATTTCCTGAGCAAACGAAACATACGCTTTGGTTTTTTATTAACAGAGCAATTTTCTCCTTGACAAAACAATTCATTAACAACGGTATTGTGATTTATATTGTGAGAGCCAAGAATAAAAAAAAAACGTTCTGGCTTACAAAGTAAATGCAGAACTAATACTTAAATTGTAAAATGCACAATTACAGACAGCTGTTAGCTTCCAACTTAAGATCAAAGTGTTGAAGTTTAAAAACGTGTTGTCTAAGTGCAGTTTGAAAACAGGCATGTATATGTCCACGAAAGGCTTTTACCAGAACGAAACGCGCGTCTCCTATCTCCAAATCATTAGCAACGAATTTCAGACTGCACCTCTGCAGCTGTCCATACATCATTGCGTACTCATTCTCGATGTGGCCTTTGACGAATTGCAAAACAAGCTACAACGGTTGTGCATGTGGGCTGGCGTATTCAGCTTGCTCACGTAATATTGCCATAAACATGACACATGAAGGCTATGTTAATTCCAAGCATTACGGTAAGATGCATTTAATGAATATCTAAATAGACCAATATTTCATCGGCCTTACTAGATTTGCATTGTGTAATTCTAGCTGTACTGATGCATGATATTGTGGCGTTCTAGCGACAACGACAATTGGAAAAACAACTTGGAGGATAATCCTAACTGTGTTCGAATATTTTGTTTATACCAATGGCTGCCTCAAATATGATTGTGTATATTTTTTCTCAACTCTTTAGGTTATTCTGTTATATGAGAGTTTATATCCAAATAAATGGGCCGAGTTTTTATAAATGACAAACAAGAATCAATTATATATTATTGGAAACTATACATGTTTGAAGATTCATTATCGAGATTTGCGCATATACTTTAACGTTGAAATAAAAGGAAAATACTGTAAACTATTATAATAAGTAGGTATACAGCCGTCTGTAAAAATGTGAGTGAGATTTGAGAATCTTGTGATCTGCTCACACCGATATCATTTAAAAGCGTAACAGCAATTAACTAGGAAAACAGTTGAACATAATAAGATATAGTAGAAGAACTACAAATTATGGTATGAAGAGTATAAGCAATAGCTGTAGCAACGAAAACAATAACAACATGAATATAACAACAACACAAGCTTCAATGGTGTCAGAAACAACAATATAGTAGGAACAAACGTAAAAGCAGTTTGATGATGAAAATCAATAACGATAGAGAACACCAATAACAACAGCTTGAAGGATTTTCAGACACAACTTAGTAGTAAACAGCGTAAAACCAGCATGGCGACTAAGGACAAAAACGGGAGTTGAAAATCCATCAAATCTTAATTCATAAGCACTATAAATGTAACAACACGGCGGGAAACTTATGGGAATTTAAATATGGGAAGGAAACTGAAGTGAAAATATTCGAATGTGAGATACTTTAATTAAAATGTAAACATTAATTCCATATTTGAATATATGTTAATCAACCAAATGTTATGAATGCTTATGTGATTTCCAATTGAGCTAGAAAATAGTAAGGAGCGGATCATGCTGATGTTAAAGATCATTATGTTCTTAACATATTATATATATTCACAATAAAAAAATAGCTTTTGGTGGTACAAGACGCTTATTCCAATGTATTCTTTTAAATGTAAAAGGTCCGATAAACCTGAAAACAATTACAATACAGCAAAAACAACTTCCACACACAGCGCCGTTCAAGTTAGGAATATATATTTTGTGCAATTATGACTAAATTGCAAGTTAATTTGAAGCACAATTTAAATTAAATATTCCTCATATTTGTATCATTGCTTTACAAAAAAGGACATTATCGCGTGCAGTTGGTACGATCATGCATATCGCATTTCCCACTGGGACGATGTTCACAAGATATTTGGTTGCTTGAATGAACATTAACGTCCTTACGATTAGAGCATTAGGTATAGATGAAACGATAAAACTGCGGATCCGGTTATATTCCTAGACTGGTCAAGAATGCACAATATACCAAAGGTGAGTGCATATCAAACATGCAAAGGGACCTGTTAACATATTTCGAATTCTTTTAAATATCATTAAATGTATTTACTTCAATTTTTTGGAACATTGTCTTGTTGCAAACTTGTGAACACGTTTCTTTAAAATGCGTGTCATTTTGTTCGATTTAAAAGTCCTCTAAGATGTGTCACTAAAATGTATAAACCAATTGATCTTTTAAAACGCGTTAAATTGCGTTTATTTTAAATATAAAGCTGAGTAAGTAAAGGGGATACATTCTAACAAACGACATCCCTTTGTAACGTTTTTACGAGTTGTATTTATGTGTATGAAGATTGAAATCCATGAATTCATTGTTGTAGTCTTTATTGTGTTCGTGGTTCCATGTCATACAAAATAAATTTGCTGATACAAAATACGCTTTGCAATATCTCAACAAGTCATACTAAAATGCTATTCAAACTGTTTATTATCAATGTTGTTATGAAACGCACAAACTATGAAAAGTTATAATTGTGGAATCATGTGAATTGACAATTTTAAATGCATGCCTTTGTCTGTAACATTAATCGAATCGGAGAGTAACTCATGCGTCATAATATCCCTACATTAATTTAACATTTTATCTCTTTAAGCTTTGATAAAAAATAGTTTTACATAAAGATGTTGGCAAACTTTTAACAAACAGTGATACAATTTCTGAATATCAAATAGGGTTATGGTCCCTATCGGTCGTCTGTCTTTTTTTGTAAATATAACACACATGGTTAAAAATGCGTAATACATACTTACATATGCGACTTCTTACCGCAAAGTTGTTATGTGCATTTAATAAGTTGCAAACATTGTACTTTTAGACAATGCGATATGTATGGTCGTTCTAATGACACGCACTCTTGAATTATGTATCGTCACCACCCCGCGAAAATGGCCAACCTCAATATTTACAAGTTTTCGGGAGAAGGAAAAAACTTATTTTTAAAAAATTACAGAATGAAGCTAAAACTTTGCACGATGCCTTTTTAAATATCCATACATGTGTCATAATGTTTAAAGTGACGTGTGACTTTTTCTGTTAATAATATGAAAAAATTGTCTAACTCAAGCTTTTACAGCTTGAGTTAGACAATGTTTTCATATGTTTTCATCTTGTTTACATTTAGTTTGGAAATTTACATTTAGTTTGGAAATTTTCGCACACATTCACATGGCTATAACTTTGTAAGCCGATTGGATAGGACCTTGGAATATTTCGCGGGAGAAGCGGGCTGTTGTCACCGTTGCAAAAATGTCAAATCCCATTTTCGTGCCAAAACTGAGATTGGCCATTTTCGCGGGGAGGCGACGGTATGGTATATATGAATACAACTACCTTGTTTATGGCTTATTCGGCAGAAACTTTTTCTGCGTTTATTCGTTTGTCTTTATCGTAAAATTGCCCGTTTAATGTATCATATTGCATTGGTATATACATCGCTTTTATCAAAGAGCAAATATTGTATGGGCTTATTGCACTGATGTTCAATGCTTTAAATACGATTTCGTAAACATTCACCTGTTTCCGTTCCTGATTCGTTCGTGTTGAATTGCAAGTCGCATAAATGTAATACAATCAACGATTAAGGTTAAAGGAACGCTCTTTTAAAATTATGGTCATACAAGTTATGCTATTGGCATTTACAGTAAACATATAATAATGTGAATATTTCGATTTTTTTTACTTCACAGCATTGCGCCTTAATTCTCCTATATTCTTTGTATCTGCGTTATTCAATACATGTTGATAACACAGTTTAAATAGACTAAGGTTTATTTTACGAGCGTTTATTCGATTATGTACTACTACTACTTCTGCTACTTCTACTTCTTCTACTACTACTACTACTACTACTACTACTCATACTACCACTACTACTACTACAACTACTACTACTAATACTAATACTACCACTAATACTACTACTAGTTCTACTACTACTACCACTACTTCTACTTATACAACTACTACTACTACTACTACTACTACTACTACTACTACTACTACTACTACTACTACTACTACCACCTAATACAACCATTGTTTGTTTCATTCTTATGTTTACCTCAATGCTATCAAATGTCATGATTTAATCGAACTGGAAAATGTACTGCTATTACGAATTCATTATCGCATGGGAGTTTATTATCTGATTGTTTTTCCAGTTTTCACGCCGTCATGATTATATGTGTTACTATTTGAGAATGGTCTCTAAACGTTTAAGATTAGTTCACTATTAAGCGACTTCTAAAGTAAGCTTTGATATCTCTATTGATTGTCGTAGTCGTTTTCGTCTGATTCAGTTTAGATTCGCCAGTGGCGAAAGCAAGTGGTCAGTGGGGTGTGGTCCAGTCTATTTGTGTTTAGAAACCGAACTTGGTTAATTGTAAGAAACGTCGGGATTGACACTCTTTAAATAGGATCCAATGGTAATATCACCATATTTCTTACTACAGTGTGCCTCATTATCATAATTTACTCATGTGCTTATTATGCAAATCCAGTGATACGCTCTTTAGAAATAAGTTCTTTCTTAATAATGCCACATCCATAAAAATCATCTTTAAACTAGGTTCTGGACAAACCACATTCACCAAATAACCGTTAATGCCAGCCAGGAATGACTGTTCACAGTATTGCATGTTGTGAACCGAAGTCTTATTTATCTATTGTTTTTAACACGGGCAGATGTTTGTGAGGAAGTCTTAAACAATTAAAATGGCATTGGTAAACAGAAAAAAGATGTTCTCTTTTTATAGAGGAAATAGTTTTGCTATCGTGTGTTAATAGTGTACCAATGCAGCTAGGATGCACTTGCTACAACATGCATACAATATTTAATTTCTTTATCGTTATAACTGTATAACATTGACATATGCTAAATAATTTCATTTGTATTATTCCCAGTTTTGAAATATCTACTAGGAATATGTATAAATTAGAACGATTTACATTTGAATTGAAATAAATATAATATATATATAAGCTACAAATAAGAAACGTAATATTAAACTGGTTAACATCTAGTCACAAAATAAGCATATATCAAAGTATAATTCAATCATTCGATAGTGTCGTATATTACAAGCTAGAACTTGTATTTGATGTTAAATGAAGTACAATTTTAAAGCTTGAACTCGCCTTTATGCGAAATAAAAACACGGTAGTATAAACTGGTCAGTAATAATGAAGTTACTCTGTTAAGCATATGGGTGCTAGCGAAAGTTTTGTATGACCCTTATATATTTGTTATGATTATGTTTTCATTATTCATACACGCGGTTAAATGAAATTACAAATCAATACATATGTGATGTATGCAATGACGAATTGAATTGGTTTGCACTATTTACACTAAACTAGTTTTTGATGCTATCTTGGCGCGCCGTTTTCAATTGTGCATTACTACTTTAACTGTCACATCACAAGTCAATCTGAATGTTTTCAATTATATTTCTATATGAATTATTTATCTGTTTATGTGCTGGAGCTCCCATGTGTGTTTATATCTATATATTTAAGTGCAGTCATAATTAATGGCGACCATGAGTGTGCTCATGTGAATTCGTTTCATTAACATCCGAAGACTTATTTAAACTGGGTGAGTGTTCGATAAAAGTGGCATTTGATTAAACACATTAAATATACCAGCCTCCCCATATATAATCTAGCACAGAAATTATGCACACGCCATTAACGTTGGAATCAAATGAAGATGAAATGTTTATAAACACTATATTTCTTTATATCAAATTTGAATTCATTGGTATGATAACATTCACAATTTCCAGCATTCTGATGGATGCTTAAATATGTGTTTGTATATGTTTTTATAAAGCATGTCGTTATTATATAGTGCGCAACAGATCCCAAACATTTTACTGAATCTTTTTTATTTCCTAAGTACAGTTTTTATTGATCATATCACAAATTTGTGTTTTTGAACATAGAATATGGTTATTTTATGTATGAATGGAAACGATGCGTACCTATAAATGTAATGCTTTCATTGATTTAATAAGCTTGACATTGTTGATAAAGTTGATAACATGGATTTACCGATTTTTGTACACAGACACTCTGTTCAATAAATTGTAACCCGGGCGTGCCGCATCATTGTATAAATTACTCCTAAGAACATTTTGATGAAACACGTTCTCTTCGTAGCTTGATAACGTAAACTACCGCTAACGAAAGTAATTCTGTAAAAGTAGATTTACAATTATCTTCTACACAAGGTCCATTAGTTACTCCTGTAAATGCAAGCGTATGCCGAATATAAAACGCCTCATCTGGTGTTTTGATAATTGTCTACGCGAAAAAAAGCACAATGGTATTATCATTACTACGGTGCGTGTATTGCGCATGCGTGGTTTCGAGTATTCGAGTGCCACAAATCATTAGGAGTACTCTGAACAATTAGATGACGGGTTGCGAAACAGTTGCCTTAATTCATTACACAAAGCACATCTTACCATCCATCTACAAGAGATAACCACATCGTGTCTGACTTTAGTAAAGTCTTCTGATTGAAACATGGGTCGTTCTATTTAAAACAAAAATCACCTAATTGTACTTGTCTCAAATTAAAAGCTTTTCCAGAGAATAACATTTCGTTTGTGTAGATATATGTCTTCTTGAGGCGCAGAAGATATTATATTCATAATATTGCCGAAGCATTCTATTTCATACGATTGCCAAATACATTTATTGCATAGCATTTCCGAAGATATTTATAGTTTATATGTTGTTCTATAGCACAGCAAAACAAAACCTACATATATTTTCCGAAGAAATGAATAAATACCTCAATCAGTTATTTGTATATACAATATTTATTGTTTCCAGTCAGGAATTGAGCAAGTTACATTATAAGTCAAATGTGAATTAAAATATGCGTGAGAAACACATACACTCGACTTAAGATACTTGTATTAACCAGAAATAAATCTCGTTCAATTTAATTCTGCATTATAGAAGATTATTACTGGTTAATAAAAAAATTAAGTATTTCTGTTACATAACTAACCTTATATTTATCTACGACCATACGCTATGGAAGTAAACATGTAAGTGAGGTCACTATGAATGTAATTGAAACATAGATAAACATTGCTGAGAACTGCAAAGCATTTCCTGTTCACTGTATCCGCCTTAAATCGATGAAAAATTAATGTGCATATGTTGCTATATCGACTTATTATGACTATTTATCACGTATTGTTTAACATAATGTAAACTATTACACACATTTAGTTTTCTGATTTTATTTTGACAACGTGGCTGTGTTTGTGTCAATTCATATGAAGCTGTGAAGGTCCACGACTGCGTTAGTGTCCTTATAATGCGCTTCGTATTAATGTCAACAGAAGCTGTTATATGCATTAATGCCACGTGTTTCCAAAGATAAAATCGAATCGAAACACTCAATGTCGCCGAGACAATATTTGCGTTATTACCACGCCGTTTGAAACAGCAGCTAATACACATTACTTCATCGCCCTTGAACGATGGAAGGCGTCGTATTTGTTAGTGAAAAAACTCATAGTTGATAAGAGATAACGTGCCTTATAGTTTTATTAGTGTAAATACTGTATTTCGTCAATGACATGATTATGTATTGTTTATTGTATTGTGCAGTCATTGCTTTAAACACTATTTATTTATTTCATAGAAAGTACATAATAAGCGATACAATTAAAAAAATACATACTATTTTCGTACAAATTACAAGGCAGGTAGATATTGCAGTATTGTTTAACATAAAGGCTGTAGTATACAATTTGACAGAATTGAGAAAAAAAGCTCGAGGCTTATGCTATGTCTCTCTTCTGTCAGTTAGAAGCGCTGCTGTTATGGTGTAAACAACCAAACGTGTAACAACAATTTATAAAAATGACAAAATTACGAACAATATGATACAGTGATACCGTTTAGAAATGGAAACAAAAATACGTTGTAATACAAATAGTGTAACAGAGTAGTGCAGATAGCAAAAAAAGCTGATAAGTTGATAAGGAAAGGGAAAGAAGTGAAAGAGTAGAGTTTCAGAATAAGAGCAGTTGCGATAAGAAAAGAAGAAGTTGCGGGACAGGGCATCGTTAGCAGAATATGGTTTGTTCATGAGACGGAGAAGGGTAAGAATCTTTGACTTTCTCGGATGAAAGACTGAACTTGTTTGAATATTAATGAATTCACTCCGTATGATTCGTCTTTAACACCAAAAAGAAGAAGTTGTAAAGTAATGGGTTGGAAACTGGACATTTTGTCAAAAAGAATAACTCTTTTCTCAGTATAAATAGGGCAATTGAAACAAAAAGTGATAAGTATCTTCAATCTCACCAGATTGACAATATGGACTTTGTACAATATTTTTCGCATACAAATGCTCATTTACATATGTAGGCTGCTACAATTTATTCGTAAATGTGCACGAAGAACATTAGACTTCCGCTCTCCATCGTAGTAATGCTGGGTAATTATTTTGTTTTATCTTTGTTTAGATTTGCTTTGAACGCTGAGAGAGAAGGAGCTGTACTTACAGATTCCGGTAGATTGTTCCATAAGTTTACAGTTGATGGTAGAAAAGATCGTGGAAATAGGTGTGATTTACATTGAATGCTGCGAATATTGTTAGAGTTACGAAGTGGATAAGCCGAGCTTTCACCAACGCTAGAGGGGATCAGTGTGCACAAATAGGGGATGATATTGAATTATACATGTTATAGAAATTGATAAGTTTATGTTTTCTTCTCCTATTTTTTAATGGTTCAAGAGCTGTTTCATTATAAAGATTCTGTAAGGATGCTAAACGTGTTCCTCCGCTTATTATTCTTACTGCGTCCTGTTGAATCTTTTCAAGTTCTATTTCATCTTGTGTAGTTATGTTATCCCAGACTACATCAGCATATTCGAGAATTGGTCTGATTAATGTTGTGTATATCAATAGAAGGGACTTTCTATCGAGCGCAAACTTAAACGTTCGCATTAAATTGATTCTCTGCCATGCTTTCTTCTTGATTTATTCAATATGGTCATGCCTGGAACATGAATCAGAAAAATTTGAGCCAAGAGGGTTATGAGACGAAACCTCAGTGACTCGACAGTCGTTGAGAAAAAAACGTGGTGGATTGGGCGGTTGACTTTTCTAGATATTACTTAGGATTCGGTTTTGGATGGATTGAAGGTAACCAACCACTTATCAGCCCAGGAATGGATTTTTGCAAGATCAGAGTAAAGATGATTAGCCGCATCAATCGGGTTGTCGACGATTATATATAGAGCAGTATCGTCTGCAAATAGGCGAATTGGACAGTGAATATCTCGTACAATGTCGTTGATGTATATAAGAAAGAGGAGGGGCCCTGAGATAGACCCTTGAGGAACACCAGCATATATGGGTAATGGGTCAGATTGGCAGCCGGAGATTACAACACACTAGCTCCTCCAATGTAGGTAGTCTTAAAGCCAAGATAGAAGATTGCCTGAGATACCACTTAGTCGGAGCTTGTGAATAAGTCCTTCATGCCACACTTTATCAAATGCCTTAGAAATGTCACAAAATACGGCTCTAACCTCTAAACCTTCGTGAAGGGCTTTACAAAAGAAGTGATATACCGAGACTAATTGGTTGACAGTGGAATCTTTTGGTGTGAAACCTGATTGAAATGGGGTTATAATGCCGGTAGCCCTTAAAGCGGGACTGTACGATTTTTACATGTGTTAAATTTTAATATATTGATTAAATTATGTTACGATGACTCAAAATAGGCAATACAAATTATACTTTGAAGACGAATTTCATAAAATGCAGCAAAGACAAGTTATCGCTGGTTAAAGCCGATGCCGACACTTTTACTCGTATTTGTAAGGAAACAAAATTGTGTCTTTGTGTCGTATGGACGAATCTGCACTAAAACTAAATTTAGATTCACATTGTAAATGTATTATATATATATGCTGGCGAATTCGGCTGGAAGCCAATTTCAATTTTAGATTTAAATATCTGGCTTATTTCGCATTTTTCGACACATGTTCTTCTTAACTTTTATTTTAATTTATATTGAAATATATGTATACTAATTTTTAATACATTTTATAAAAATTCATAAATATTTGACAAAATCGTACAGTCCCGCTTTAAATGGTTAAAAATATATTTATGGAGGATTCTCTCCAGAAATTTACTTAAAACGTTTAAAAGGGAGATCGGTCTATAATTTCAAACATCCTGAGGATCAGAGCTTTTATGAAGTGCACAGACAAATGCTTCTTTCCAGCTCCGTGGAACCCTTCCAGTACCGATGGAACAATACAACAGATTTTGCAGTGGACATGCAATCTCAGATGCAATTTGCTTTAAGACTTGACTATTTATTTGGTCCGGTCCTGATGCCTTTCCCGTTTTTATTTCTTTTATGGAATCTAAGACATCTTGATGGGAAATGATGAGATCTTGAAAGACGGGGCAATCTGACTCTTGGAAATGTAAAACATTTGAAACCACATATTCTTACAAATCAAAGCATGTGCATATGAGAAGACACAATTATATTCCTCTTCAAAGTATGTTTATTAAAACATCGTGCACGTATACACACATAAACACAGTTCAAATTTATATCAACATCTCGCTTTTAAAACAATGTATCGCAACGCACCTTTTTGTTTTTCTTCAGATATTAACATCGTCTCCGGCAACCGGTGTTCCATGCAACTCGACTTAGTATCAATGATATCGCCAATTGCCCAGTATCCACCCCGGTTCGGAACGTCCCCGAATGTCACTCAATGAGCGCGGTAACTGCGTGCAATTGTTTGCACGTGTAATTGTTGTTTATTAAAGAAAATTAGGCTATACATTTCAATACGTTCAGTTAAAACTTACAAACGTGCTAAGCACAAATAATTAATACTTCATATTTTAAGACTTATAAAGAAGAAAGTTAAAAACACAAGACTACTTACAGTATTTATTTCATTCATGTATATATTTAATGATTGACATGTTAAATAAAGCTAATAGCTACACATTTATTTCGCCATTTATTTGGCGAGAGCATAAGGCACAACCCAGTACATACGGTATAGTCCGACTTGAGCCCTTACGGCTATCTACACATTGACAGTACTAACACTTTACAACCTTAATGCAAAAATTTGGCAAACGCTTTGCGAACAGTCGCTAAATAGCGCTTTTTTCACTGTTCATCTACAATATCATGTGATGCATACCGGTTTGTTTACAACATAAGTGGCGGTCTTCATGAGCAAAGTAGTGTTTGAAGCATTCCTTTTACAAATAAAGTACAATGAAATTAAACTAGCTGCCTGATAAGTGAATATGGTTTGCACTAATCAAATAGAGGCCAATATCATGTGTCGTGATGATGTACTGTATGGAGTTACAGTTAACCGGCAGAAGCATCCAATCATTAACCGTTATATCATGTTCACATCAGTAATCGTCTCCTAGGAATCATTGACATGGACACAGGCAATACAATAGCATTATCTAGTATTAAAGATGATTACAAGGACAGTTTTTATAACGTCCTACACTTTCTATCATGTATGATAATGCAATGCGAATGGAAAGGTTGATGGCCTACCCNTCATCATCATTATCGTCGTCGTCGTCGTCGTCGTCGTCGTCGTCGTCATCATCATCATCATCATCATCATCATCATCATCATCATCATCATCATTATCATCATCATCATCATCATCATCTTGCAATGGATCACAACACAGCCATCACCATTAAAGAATTGTTAGAATAACTTTGGAGTCGGCAGGGACGCGCATATGCCACTGTTGCGATAAAACTTTTAATGGTGCTTTCAGAAAAAAGACTAAACTATATTTGAACGCAGATGTAAAATGCATAATTATGTTTTTATCACAGACCGTCATTTGTATAACTCAGTCGAATATGTGGATGATTCTTTAGGAGAGTAAGAAGAAGCTGTGTTCATTCAGGATACAGTATTGTGATTAAATTGACAATTCATTAATTCATTGATAAATGACATAGAAGTATGCAATACTAGTCCGATCTCGATTTTGGTGGGACCGATGCACTCGTAGTCGTCTATGTTCACGCTAAACATACTAGTAAACAAACGTAACTAGCTTTTCTAAATGGGTGCACCACCGTGACACACGACACTATTCGATATTAAAAACAGTTTAACTTGCATATCGATCATCGATCTAATATCGCAACGATGACTAAGGCAATCTGAACAAAGCAAAACAAGATCGATAACCACCAAGGCTCGGCACTTGCGCACACTCGACCTCACCTTTACCCTCCCTCACATTCGACATTTCACACAAATGAAGAGAAACTACCAATGTAGAAGCAAATTTATGCAGAGACATCCCGATGCAGACAATTGATAAAAAAAAAAAAAAAAAAATTATGTATCTTTTTTTATAATGAGATTGTTTACTCAGACACGTCTTGCTGTTTACTGAGGTCATCCAGACAATGGCCAGTCCGTTAGCAGAAACAATGTTTACCGTATACTAGTCATTTTCACGCGTTAAAGAAAATTTTATAAAATCTTAATTACGAATTTCTTTCAAATTACCTAATTTGTGCTTTTATAAAACTTTTGTATACATGTTTGATGCAATATATTATACAAACATGATGAGAAAAACATTGCCTATGTGAAACTGTGATATGTTATGTTTTAATATTTTCGTTGTTCAAACATCCTCTTATGTGCAATCGTAAGCAAGTATTATCATTTGTAATGCTAAAATGAAACTAATTTCTCTTTGCAGCAGAAAGAAATCACAGCCACAGGGGTAAGTAAGAGTTCGTTAATTGTTTTTTTCAAAAAATCATATAACCATCACGGGTCAAAAACAACTGACGAATTATGATTTTACACATTTAATCAGCGTATATGTAACCGTTAAATAATGTTACCCAGTAACTATAAATGAATAATATGTTTGTATCAGATGGCGCTTATATCTAAACAGTTGAGCCAGACATCGCATAAATAACAATGTTGGTTTAAATACCAATTAAAACATTAATTATATTATATAGCACGTGGTATTACGTTAAGCTCTAAAGTACACTGATAACAAATAACAATTAACATCTGTTCTCGATGATTTGCATTCGAAGGAGGATCATTAATGGGTGAGAAGAAGATATTGTCTTTTCTGTTTGGTGCAGAAAATAATGCTTATGTTAATAGATATTGCGCATGATACGACGTCAATTATATTTTTCTAAATCAATTCGAATAATTTTAACATCGAAGTAACGTATAGTAATATAAATATAGAAAACGGAGTATGTCGATGATTGTTATGGCCCGCTATAAGTCTATTAGCATGAATATGTGCCCTTGTCCGTCATTTCTTTCGTCCGTTCGCCATTCCGTCCGTAAGCGCTTCCGTCCGTCCTGCCGTCCATCATATGACTTTTGTTACGCAGGTTTTGTAAACCTGTAAAAAGAATTGCTGCAAGAGGGCTGAAACTTCACTAGTTTATTCAACATCATGTTAACAATTTCAATTCAGTTCAAAGTTTATTGGTTATCCGGCCTTCGGCCAATGCGGTTCACAACCGTTACATATGAACATGTTTGATCTGATAAAAGTTCAACTTGCATCTCATATCGCAACTATGACTTACATTGTAGTCAATGTTTACAAAGCTAATACCAACTTGCACACACTGGTACGCAATCACTTCATTCCACAATACTGCAGCGATACCAACAATGTAGAAGCAAATGTATGCAGAGAAATCCCGATGCTGAAATTTGATAAAAAAAACTATATTGAATTAATGTTGTGTCATTTTAATAATGAGATTGTTGAGTCAGACGCGTCTTTCTGTTTATTAAGGTGTTCCAGACAATGACCAGTCCGTTTTCCTACACCATTTTAAGTGCAGGGCACTTTCCAGTACATCTGCAGTGTTTGTTGAATGTAAACATTCATTTAAAGAGGCATTTTACCGTGGATTTAGTCGCTTTAGTTTGCTTTTTTCAATTAGTGCACCACCTCTTGAAGAGCACAGATCAATTCGTAACAAATAAATGCATTTAATAAAACAATGCGGGGAATTTATCAGATAGACGTGAGGGGAGTTGTGCTCAGACGTGCAATTCAATCAACTATCGGACTGATTCACGCAAAGTTATACCGCGTCGTATTTGTTCTTGTAAAAAACCTTTTTTACAAACGCAAAACCATACTGTAAACACATAAATATGATATGATTGTCATGTATAAACGTTTCACTTATTACAAAGTGATATAATGTTGTTCAAATATGGCTTTCGTATTTCTTTGCCAAACAAATGTGCGACACACTAATTAACGAATTTTCCGATTGATTAACATATATATTGTTTATAAAGGTGCGGATTCACGTGTGTAGCTTCTAAAATAATTTCGTATTTTTGTTCAAGAATATTTCCCACAAATTGTGTATACTTTTAGTAAAACTGAAACAGTTTTAAATAATCTATAAAGTCACAAAAGCATTGTGATATAAACCTCACTAACGTGATATAAACAAATGTGTTCAAGACACATGCCCATAAGTCTCTTTCTGTGTGCAGGGTCTGCAACGCGCTCAGATGGACATATTAATGTCCGAAACCATCTGGGGACATAGGCAGAACATTCAGTCATACGACCAGCAGCAATGGCACAGACACACCACATGCAGCATATATTATTTAAACTACCAGTATAAGCAGAGTGCCAATAATTTATTATTATAATGTCGCGTAATCTTATTAAAGACGGGAAGTGTCTAACATTGGACATTTATAGTGCAAAAGACAGACAACTTTATGGGAAAACTTCCTAATTCGACACTAATAACCAAATAACATTCACTTGCTCAATGACTGTTACGCACCGACCCGAATGGACATAAATGTTTTGATTTGTAAACGTTTAGAAGAGGTTACTTGAAAAGCTGGTCATTTTAGACGTACACTAGCGAAAAGGAGTATTTTATTGGAAAATCATTCCAGATATGCGATTTTTTCTACGCACTTTAACAGCCTGTAAAACCTGTTCCATAGCTCAAAACACGTAGATCTGATATGTTTATATATCTGACAATGATTTATGATAACATATCTAGGGATACACAAACATGACGTAGGCTTAATACCGACGGTATAGTTTCTTTCCTTATTCTCTTGAGTCATATGCATATTCAAACCATTCAATCACGCGTGGTTATTGCAATTCAAAATGCAGATTCCGTCTAACTTGGACGCAATATCGGGATGCTCGAGATTTTATTAATACTATTCTTGTCGCTATGCTTGGATTTATTATGGTTTACGTTTTTGACAAAAATATGTGTTAAAGTATAATAAATCAGTGCACTTATCCGATTAAATTGATTGTATCCACAACAAACAAATACAAACTTGTTAGAGATATTTTTGCAGCTGCAGAAATGGATTTGTTTTAGTAGAAAATGATCTGAACACAATTCATGTATACTGAACTCGCGATGATCGTGATATTTCTTTCACAACATTTGGGATGGTTGGTATTCACGGGTGCCAAGTTGCAGGACGGTTGCAACAAGCAGGTTGGGCGTAATTAAACGCATTATGTCATCTATACCGTTGTCCCGTTGTTGATATTCGTTAAGCAACTCCGCTCGGGAATTTCTGAAGCAATATGTCTCAGACAGCGGTTGCGAATTACCAACCTTGTGTGTTGTAAATGGCGTTCATGTAGCAAACAATTACTGGTAGGCTATTAAAACATACAATGGGCCATTGATTTGTTGCAACACGATGCTCTGTGGTATCAGCTCAACTCGTGGCACTTAGTTGTCCGAAGTCTAAGCCGGAATGTACGTTAGCGACACCAAAACCGAAACAAGATGAATTCTGTGCTCTTTTGAAATTGTTTAAATTATTCAATTTTAAAGGTAATCACCTAGTCCAATAAGTCGGAAAAGCTACAGACTGACACTATAAAAATCATACTCGCTATTACATCATATACATTTACGTTACGGAAGCATTGTGTTTCTATTTGCGTTGATTTTAGTTGTAAGACAGACGATTTGTTACAACACAGAATGATAGACAGACAAAATGTCTGTCTATCAGAATGATCGTTGTAAGATATGCAGTCGATAACTCAGTACAAAATATATTGTAATCCCTGCATATGGCATGCCAATACTTAAACTGCTCTCCTTTATTCCGACTAAGTGGTTAATAATACATCTCGTCGTCTTGAGAATCAAAATATTTAAAGTAGTTAAAGTGCATGCCATGCAATCGCACGTTCAGAATACATTACCAATATAGACATGTTATTTTAGTAGTTGTTTGTTTAAGAGACTTATCATGCAGATTGATCAATTCAAAGTATTCAATTTCATTTCTAAATAAAGCAGATACGATGGTAATATTAATCCATCTTCATCAGTCAGTATCTGTATATCTATATACAATATTTACTAACTAGATAAGTGAATGAATTGTTTATTAGGCGAAGCGGTCATAACATAATCCTGTTAATTTTTTCACGAACACATATAAATGCGTACATCATCAAAACTGGACTCAAGGTTGCCTTTTCTTTCAAGGATTTGAAATTATTATTATGTTATTGATGACAAATAATAACGGTTTAAACAGCTCGACAAGAGTGAAAGCGTTTTTATGACTAAATTTTCTCGTCAGAATTGGGTATTATTTCTGAGAAATTAAATCCAATGCTGACGTGAAAATTTAGTCATAAAAGCGCTTTCACTTTTTTATTGCTTTAAGTAATAATAAAACAGATAGCGTGTTGTTAATACAATTTTAGTAATATACGTTTATACCATACAACTTTCGGAGCAAGATCGCAAATGGTTCAAACCGTCTTCTACAATGCAATGATATGACTCCAAAAATACTAAACTTTGTGAACAGTTCCCTTTAAACATTTCCGAATATTAATTTTTCGCATGCCGAACATTTTACTCATATTTCATATTTGTGGTAATCATTTAAATTAAAACTTCTAGAGAAAGGAAAGAAAAAAACATTGAAATTATCCTCATACGATGTTAACAAGATAGGCCAGTCTTGTATTGAACTAGACGTTAAACGTTTTCATAAATAATTCTCATTGTCTCAAGTTTTTTCGTTTTATGTTCTGAGCACTTAAATTGTTTTGTTTCCATTTGTTCTCTTTTGGGGACGATTCGCACAGCACTCCTTTTATTTACTCCTCTAATTTATACATTCGTTTAGAGCCAGCAAACGTATTATTGAATGCAATATTTGAATATTTAATGAATTTTGTCTTTCAATAAATTATTATCAAACGCCCATAATGTTAGTATGAATACGTTGCACAATTACGAATGTGTTGAATTGCTTGAACCCTCGTTATGTGACATTTGATTATGTTATTTATAGTAGTATTCATTATATTTGGAACGCATTTTTAATTCACCTGCGTATAACGTGCTTCTGATGAACTTTTATGATCGCATTTTGTCCAGTTTTCCTAACAAAATCTCGACCGAGTCCGCAACTGGATCACTAGCGATCAAAAACTAGATAACAATGTCAAATTTAAGAAAAACCTAATGCACACTCTTAAAGTCACACTTTCCTAGCTTGTACAAATATTAAATGCTTATATAAATCTGAGCTTAGTTTGAACATGATTGTGGTTTGTTCACAAACATTACTGTAAGGTGTTTAAGTTAGTTTCCATGTAAATCGATCTGTTGTGAGACCGCGTGACCACTACCTTCTCAGTTCATTTGGGTCTCAGAAGAGCGCATATGGGCCTTTGCACATCCTGTGTTTTGTTTTGTGAGAGGTTAAACATTTAGAATATAAGGGATTTGCTAATAAGCATGTACACATTCCAATGTATGTTTGTGTTCATACAATAATCACGCATGACTGCAACATATTAGTCTTAGTTAATTGGCATGAATATGAAATTAAATCTCGTTAAGCTTCCATAAACAATTATTTTGCTATACAATGTGAGCAAAAAATAACAGAGATTTATACGATTTCTTTAATTTTAAATACTATCGTACTCCCGGTATCGCTTTCCAGCCATTGTTTTGACGTAAGACAAACACTGAATGATGCTAAATTAAATTTATAAATATGTAACCGAACTTCTAACCCCCAAGATGTTAATGAGTATTTAAGGAATCAAATAGCTTGCGACCAATATTCAAGTACGTAATGTGATATGTAAAGTCGTAACATGAGCATGCGACCTTGACTTGTTTAAATATTGACGGAATAAAAGTACGTAACATATCAACTGTTTATTGGACTTAATTTAAGGTTTAATTATTAATGCAATACAAACTGGTTGCGTTTTTTGCGCTTATTTAGGACTTGCTTGTTATTTCTTTAGGGTTTATTGTATATTATGTGCTTGTTCCCTTGTATTCGATTCCAATTAAAAATATAGTGTCGAAGAAAACGAGTTCCCCTCACGAATTTGACATTTACACAAGGTCATAATTAAAATCTGCGACCTCCGAATCAACATTCGTACTCGTTCAATGTTTGGTCGCTTCAATTAAAATACATAATTGTATGCGTCTCGTTTTTACTGTATGCAAGCCATTAACGCGTTTCTAAAAACGTTTTCAATGGCAGCTTTCTTTCTAATGGCCCTATTCATTCGTGTGGTGAATAATATAATTTCTTTTCATTGATAGGTATTATTATTTCAACGAAATATGGTTTTCACCAACGTGTTGCCGTGTCACTATAGCTTCTTTGCCATTCATACGGTATTATAGTTTTAGTGTTGGAATAGGTGGTGCATATCTTGTACATCACTTGATATAAATTTGGGCAATTTTGAAAATAACAACCAAATACAGGACACAAATTCACTGCTTTACATGGTATGCTAATTTAACAGATTGATATACCTAGCAATTTTAGAAACCCAGACTATTTTGACAACGCATAAATAGTACGACCAACAGCAATCAAAATGTTAAGCAATATTTCAAAACCGCTATCCAAACAAAACATAAATATATAGTCAGGTACTTTCCTGATAAAAAGACATAAATTGTTGCGAATTTAATTTATTCATAGTGGAAACAGCATACAACTGTGTTTAAACATGATTGTATTTGATATTAATAAAAAGAACCGTTCACTTAACCGATGACTTAGTCTGATAGTATTTCAAGAGGAAACGAGATTTCAGTTTTAAGATATATTCCCGTGTACATGAGGTTAAGAAGTTCATTTAGCGTGTTTTTTTAAACATATTGATGTGTATCTCATATTGACTTATAATTGTTTTCAGACATTTTAGTTGTTTTTATTACACACTATTACAACCTGAAACACTAAATCATAACTGAATTAAGTAGAATATCGGAAAAGATCTTGTAAATACTGTCAAGGGATACAAAAACACGAGGGCGTCTTGATACCCGCGAGAACTCGCGAATTTCTTTCTGTATTATCTTAAGTCAGATTTCTCGTCATACCCTTCCATCATGAGTGGTAAGCCATAGACATGTAGTAGTAGTAGTAGTTGTAGTCGTAGTAGTAGTAGTAGTAGTAGTAGTAGCAGTAGTAGTAGTAGTAGTCGTAGTAGTATTAGAAGTAGTAGAAGTAGTAGTAGTAGTAGTAGTAGTAGTAATAGTAGTAGTAGTAGTAGTAGTAGCAGTGGTAGTAGTAGTAGTAATAGAAGAAGTAGTAGTAGTAGTAGTAGTAGTAGTAGAAGTAGTAGTAGTAGTAGTAGTAGTAGTAGTAGTAGTTGTAGTATAGTAGTAGAAGTAGTAGTAGTAGTAGTGGAAGTAGTAGTTAAGTTCTAGCTTGTTATATACGACATTATCGAATGATTGAATTATACTTTGATATATGCTTATTTTGTGACTAGATGCTGATGATGATGAAGACGAGGAAGAAGACGGAAGTAATAATGTACATTTTAATATATATTGAACAGTATAATGTTATCAACATACGATTTTCAATAATCATGTTCACATAACGATATAAACGCTCGTACGCTTAACTTAAGCTGTTTGTTTAAATTTATGTGTCATCAATATTGATTGTATAACCGCAAATACCGAGTACTTATAAAATGACTGCGCGATTGCAATGCTGAGATGTCAAAAGAGGAAAATATTCAAAATATTTTATTTAAATGCCAATGTCCAAAGCATAATTTATATTTCCATTAACTTGAATACGCGTTCATTCAAACCAAAAAGTTGAATGCATTACGTGACTTGCAAGTAAACAAGAACGAACGAGGAGCGGACAATGATGAATGTTAAGAGACCATTATGAATGGAATCAAATCATTGTGATAAGCCCATAAAATATTTGCTTTTTAATGTACCCGACGCTTATTACACTGGAATCTGATAGATTTAAAATGCCATTTAACCCTACAGCCGAAGACAGACGAGCCATAAATAAACGCAGACAAAACGCATTTGAAGAAGGGAATATGTTAAATTAATGACTTAACCCTACATAGCTTGAAGTACAATTTATATTTAATATTTAAGGTACTGGTATTCAATCATTACAGAAATAAGCCAAGATTGAATGGTTTTAAAACAACCATAAATATCGCATCGCGTGATAGTACAATATTCAAACGAAATTTGTTTTAATGCGCATTAATATCTTTGGAGTTAGAGATTAGATTTAAGTCTACCATGAAGCCTTACTTATTATGTGTCTATATCTTCAAACAAGACAAGCCGCCGATAAGGGCAATACCTCAATCTGATATAAAATTAATTGTATTAAATGTGTGTAAATACTCTACCCCAAGCTTTATGTAAAACTATTATTTATCAAACGTTTGCGAGATGAATTGTTCTATTTTTATTAAGGATAGTATGACGTATGTCTTATAGTCAGGCTCGATTATAGTTAAAGACAAAAATATGACCTTACAAATACCCATATATTTTATTTCAATATTATCACTGTTCAAATTGTGTGTTTTTAAACACAATTAATTAAATACAGTTTGAATGCCATTTTAAGAAGTGTTGTCGATATATTTTGTGAAGATACGTAGATTAAAGGATGACAAGAACACTCGTTACTGCCCAATACAGTCATAATAGAATATACCTTAAATACGACAGAAAGAAATCATTTAACCGTCAGAAAGCATATTGAATACTACATATGCAGGTTTTAGCCAAACGTTTGCAATTTGGGAAATAAATAGTGACATCATTATTGATATGCGTTTTTTTTATGTATATGTAATGAATGGTTATACTCGGTATTGTCTTCATCAGTTTCTTTTTAAGCAGAAAAATGCAATGCAATGTGATCAGCAAATCGGCGG
The DNA here is from genome assembly GCA_007657795.1 of Dreissena rostriformis. Lineage (NCBI taxonomy): Eukaryota > Metazoa > Mollusca > Bivalvia > Myida > Dreissenidae > Dreissena > Dreissena rostriformis. The sequence goes on along the minus strand of VMBQ01000311.1, from coordinate 112,655 downwards.
CGTTTAATCCGGGAAATAGATATATCATGTCCCTGTACATATTTATCGTAATTTTTCAACTTAATAGAATATATATTTAGCACGGATTGAGTATATATTTGAATACACCGAATGCTGTCACTGTTTCTGTACGTATCAGGTACAAAGTGCATATATCTTAAACAAGTAGATTGAATGGAGTCGGTGCAATAGTTCTTTCTAATGTATTATTATAGGCAGTCCGGAATCAAGGAAGGTCGGTAAATTAAGATTCTTCGTCAGAGGAGTGCATGTATTCAGGGCATGACTTCTGAGCACTTACTTACACAAATTGAAGTGCTACCGCAACGCCTGTTGTTGCAATAAATAAAACACCCGCCTGTTTAAATATGCAAACACTAATTGGTGGCTCTAGACGTGCCAGTAAGAACACATACGATCAGTAATTCGCAACCAGATATACCACTCAAAGAAATCCCTAAGGGACCGTTGTTTAAAAAATTGCAACAAATGGTAATCGGCAATGTTGAATACTGGACGGAATTCTTGAAATGGCATAAAGACGTTGATTGACAAACTTGCACCAAAGATTTACAAACGCGAAAACATAAATGGTTTGAAAGAAAAAAAATAATGGCGTGATGTTATGTTTTCGTAAGTTTGCTCCTTTCATTTCAATTGTTCTGACAATTATTTACTGAGCAAACGAAACTTACGCTTTGGTCTTTGATTAACAGAGCTATTTTCTCCTTGAAAAAACAATTCATTAAAAACGGTATTGTGATTTATATTGGGAGACCCAAGAATAACAAAAAAAATGGCTTACAAAGTTAATGCAGAACTAACAAATTTAATTATAAAATGTACAATTACAGACAGCTGTTAGCTTCACACTTAAGATCAAAGTGTTGAAGTTTAAAAACATGTTGTCTAAGTGCAGTTTGAAAACAATCATGTATATATCCACACATTTCCCATACCACAAGGAAACGCACTTCTCCTATCTCCAAACAAATAGCAACGAATTTCAGACTGCTCCTCTGCAACTGTCCATACATCATAGCTTACACATTCTCGATAGGGCCTTTGACGAATTGCATAACAAACTACTACGGTTGTACATGTGGGCTGGTGCATTCATTTTTCTCACGTAATATTGCCATAAACATGACACATGAAGGCTATGTTAATTCCATGCATAGCGGTAGAATGCATTTAATGAATATCTTAAGAGACCAATATTTCATCGGCCTTACTAGATTTGCATTGTGTAATTCTAGCTTTACTGATGCATGATATTGTGGCGTTCTAGAGACAACGACAATTTGAAAAACAACTTGGAGGATAATTCTTACTGTGTTCGAATATTTTGTTTATACAAATGGCTGCCTCGAGTATGATTTTGTATATATTTTCTCAACTCTTTAAGTCATTATGTTATACGAGAGTTTATATCCGAATAAATGTGCCTAGTTTTTTAAAAAAGGACAAATACGAATCAATTATATCTTATTGTACACCTAACATGTTTTACGATTCAGTATCGAGATTTGCTCATATTCGTTAACGTGGAAATAAAAGGAAAATATTGTTAACTATTATAATAAGTAGGTTTACAGCCGTCTGTAAAAATGTGAGTGCGATTTGATAATCTTGTGATCTGCTCACACCGATATCATTTAACAGCATAACACCAATTAACTAGGAAAACAGTTGAACATAATAAGATGTAGTAGAAGAACTAAAAAATATGGTATAAAGAGTATAAGCAATAGCTGTAGCAACGAAAACAACAACAACATGAATATAACAACAACACAAGTGTAAATGGTATCACAACAATAATCTAGTAGTAACACACATAAAAGCAGCTTGCTGATGAATGACAATTACGGTAGAGAACACCAACAACACAAGCTTGAAGGATTTTCAGACAAAACTTAGTGGTAAACAATGTAAAAGCAGCATGGCGACTATGGAAAAAACGGTAGAAAAAATCCATCGAGTCATAATTCATGAGCACTATAAATGTTGCAACAAGGCGGGAAACTTATGGGAATGAAAATATGGGAAGGAAACTGAAATGAAAATATTCGAATGTGAATTACTTTAATTAAAATGTAAACAACAATTCCATATGCTAATATATGTTAATCAACCAAATGATATGAATGCATTAATATGTAATTTCCAGTTGAACTAGAAAATAGTAAGGAGCGGACCATGCTGATTTTAAAGATCATTATGCTCTTAACATAGTTTATATATTCACAATAAAAAAGCTTTTGGTGGTACAAGACGCTTATTCCAATGCATTCTTATAAATGTAAAATGTCCGATAATCCTGTAAACAATTACAATACAGCAAATACTACTTCCACACACAGCACCTTTCAAGTAAGGAATATATATTGTGTAATTATGAATAAACTGTAAGTTAATTTGAATCACAATTTACATGAAGTATTCCCCATATTGGTATCGTTGTTTTACAAAAACAGAACAGGCTCGCGTGTTGTTAGTACGGCCATACATATCTCATTTCCCACTGGGACAATGTTCGCAAGATATTTGGTTGCTTGAATGAACATTAACGTCCTGACGATTAGAGCATTAGGTACATATGAAACTATTTAATTAAGCACAGTTATTTGTGTATCTTATCTATAAACCTTTGATAAAATACTATCTGGGGTTAGGGTTGCATTTGATATAACGGAGAACGTATCATATCGTAGTTTGCATAACTTAAATGCCAATCACTCACCCATGAAAGATTACTGAGGCGGGCTCAGGTAATAATCCGACATTGTTAAAATTAATGGGTACCTGTCAGTCGTCCTATTTTGTTATATACAATCATAGGTAATATTATATGCCAAACAACGTAAATATCATACTATCACTTTCCGAAATATATTTTGTTTTAAAATTTCAAATCAAACAACTTGAATCAATAATAGAATCGATAAATTTAAGCATATTCCACCTTAATGTTAAGACTATTCACCAGGCCAAAACAAACGCAATTGAACGATGTATTCATTTATAATATTTTATTAGTGTTATATACATTAGGCCACTGTATGGCGATAGAGCAGGGGCAGTAGTCTCTCATTTATCCGCACATACAAATAAAAGTGCTTGAAAATGTTTATAGTATATGAGCTTAACACGTTGTCATGAAAGGTGTAAACTTACACATACTATATGCCTTCTTATCGAAAATTTCCAATTTTAAACCTTTTGAGTAAGCGTATTAAGATAGTTGGCATAATTAAATAAATTAAATTAAACAAAATAAGAATTAGGTTCGGCAATTAGAAATTATACTTACATAAACATATACATTAGATATTTTGGAAGCCGTGCGAAAAGCGTATTGTTTAATGCTACTTTGTTTAAACAAGCCTATTTCTTTACAGTATGTATGTATGATTCTTAAATGAAACAATTAATTTTATCTAGACATCATCGTCTCTTTATTCTTCATTTTGAACGATAAAGCAAACCTATAAACGCAGCACAAGGTTCTCGCCCTTTGTATTCGCTATCGTTATCGTTATCATAAAAGCACAGCCGTTCAACAAGTATTACAAAGTAGTATTGCCATGTCATGCGACTAATCTTGAAGGAATTTTAAATCGAGCCAAATAACATCTTTAAAGAGTGTATATGCAATCTGTTTGTTTAAGCAATAAACACGTCTAGGAAGCAACTGGATATCCCTAGACGTCGCTTTCTAGCCGATATGTCTAATAAACATTTCATTTAAGAACCAAGTTAGTCTTATGTATAAAACGTGCAAAGAAAATTAGAGATACGTTTTATATGGGCTAAATTCTTTGGAACGTCTTATCGGCCAAGTACAAATTACGTGGTGGAAACCAGAAAGTTTAAATTTTCATTAATTTGCGTAAAATTGCAAAATAACATTACCAACTCATAAAGTTGTAGTTCAGAAGTCCATTTTTACATAAAATATCGACGAATTGAAGTTAGAAAGGCATAAATTATTCAGTTAAACTTCTGCTTAAATTGCAATACAATCACTGACCTCTCGCCTTGTAATGAAACAGATTTAAGTATTAACCAATCAGAAGAAGGCATTACGGTGTAATGTGTACGGTTTATCGATAAATACTACTGAGTAGTACACAGCGGTCGAAGCGAGAGGAATTGGAAATTTGAATAGTGGTTTGATTTAAATTGCTCAGGCGTGCAAAATTCAAAGTGTCATTATATAATTCTTACGGAACATTTTTGAGAAACGAATCATCTAAACAGGTATGTAAATATTATCGCAATCCGTTGATATCAACTGTCTGATATCGGGGCTTGAATGTTGCGCACAAAATCCTTGCGCATAAATATAGACAAAGAATGAAAACTTTCCACCATTGTTTTGGTCTTTCCCCCGTTGTACGCTCCAAATATTACCCATATAAAAAGTAGCTTAATATTTGAGAGCGTCAACAAGTTGGACTAGATCCAAGTTAATCGATTTGTATAGTTATACACAGGTGATGAATTACAAGACAGATAAAACAGTTGCCTTCTTACATTTATGAAAATTTAAACTTGAACAAAGTACTTTGTGCTAGAATAAATGTGTTTTTTTCTTCATAAGATTTCACGTCGGAGGCACTAAAACGACATCTCTGCATTGACGATGAATTGTACATGACCAAGTGTTTAAGCAACACATTAAACAATGTAAATAATTCGACACTGAATAACGTAACTTCAACCATTAACGTTGAATAAAGGATAATAAAACTAGGTGTTAAATACTAATCGTAGAAATATACGTAACTTTATATTTTAAAACATTATTGTTAAATGCGACACATTGTTGTGTAAGACCAATCGCTTGGCTTGCTTGTTAAATTCAGGAAAATCATATTACCGTAAAAATAAGTTGGCAGTTGAAATCTAAGCATCCAAAAATTCATTAGGGGGGGGGAAGAGCTTAGCAGGTATATTAACGTACTTATATATAGAATACATTCATTCAGAATATAACTCCATTTGAAGACAATGAAACGCGTGTTGTGATACTGCTATGCAATTTGTAATAAATCACCGACTCATCTGGTGTTTAATAGCCCATCAATAATTGGTGGTTTCATATATGCCAGTTACAAGACATGCGATTGGTAATTCGCAAACGCTGTCTCAGGCATATCGCTTAAAGAAATCCACAAGCATCCGTTGTTTAAAAAATACACAGGACAGCAACTCTTGATAAGAAAAAAACATGGTGGAATTCTTTGAACTTCGTCTGGACCTCAATCGTCAACGTGCCGTTTCATCCATCCGCCCACTGATTTTGCCAAAACATATAGACGCGTAACTCGTTTTTGCGAATTATGTACTCTTAATTGCATTCGATCTTGTTCGTATCTCCTGAGACAACAAAACGGTCCAATTTTGCAATTGTGAACACAGCGATTATATGGATTGTTCAGTGAAGAGGCGTTTCAATATTTAAGAATGGTGCGATATAGCATTCATTAAGCTGGTACAAGGTGCTTCCTTAAATAGCCTTCGAGTATGCCGCTCTAGTTGCTCGAACAATTTACTATTTCCAATATGTCAGATGCTTTGTTTGTAACGTAAATTGTTCCACTTAAGGCTTTGCAAATTTGAAACATCGTTTGCAGAAAGCAACAACACGTAATGCATATGTGTATTTTTGTTCAGGCAAAACACTTCATCTTTTTTGAACAACTTGCATATAATAATGATAGAGTCCTTTCTGAATGCCTCTAAAATCCAAATTAAGTTCTGCTTCTTTTCGGTCAACAAGAAAGTGTCGTAATGCCTACTGATGTGTTATATTTCAGCACGTTATTTTGTCATATCATGACCGATGTAAACTCAATGCTATTAAGGGCACAGTGATAATATTGCTGGAAATAAAAAAACCTGCGGCCAATATTATATCAGCTTTCGACGAGATCGGCATTTTTAAATTCAATGACTAACCGCCTGTGACGCAATGGGTTGCATATGAATATGACTTAAGAGAATTGAGAAAGAAAACTCGTATGCTCTCATAACATGTAGTCGACGCAAAGTATGCATACCTCTTGAGTATCAAACACATTGTTATTTATTCAGCGTGTAAGTTATTTGACAGGTCCAAATTTGTAAAAACACGTCTTTGAGCTTGTAAAACTATTCATTTCTTTAATTATGAAACGGAATTGATCAAATGAAAACGTTTTCTTTATCAATGTAATACACAGACCTGTTCATATAAATGTTCGATGTATGTTAAAAAGTCATGTCACAGTTAACTCAATCGATGCCTTTTTATCAGATTAGTATACGGCTTTAAACTGAATTTCCGATGAGATACGGGTTTTAAAAATTGATAAAAATGTCTAAAGAATTTGACATTCTCCGTATGCGTCCCTATTGCTGTATACGTTTTAATCCGAGCATAGCAGTGCATAAGGCGAAAACATGACCCCGAGGAGACAAATAACAATTCTTCTATGTTATTACGTTTAATGATTACATGCTACTGGTATGTCTGTTAGTTTACAGTAGCTCCATACGGTACATGAGCACTCGAAACCGGATATTGGCCCTAAATTGAAAAGGGAAGACCAGATTCACTTATCGGGCTTAGTTTAATATCACGTTTAATTTATTTGTACAAGATATTTTTGAAACACTGCAGCGCTAATGAAGACGGCCACCTAAATTTGGAAGAAAAGTATGCGCATCAAATGACGCATAAATTGTTGATAAACGGTGTAAAAAAAGCACTATCATAACGACTGTTTGCAATACGTTTGCCGTTTTTTTGTCATTCAGTCAATTTTAAGAAGATTTCAAACTTGTTGTTTATCGAAACAAATTTATCTGAAGATCGCTAAAAATGTTGTGAAGTTTAAGTTCTGTCAATGAAAATATAGCTTTGATAAATGCTATTTAACTATTCCGTACGAACCGGGTTGTGTCTTATGATTTCGCCAAGATAAGATCGCAAAAGAATTTTAGTATGTACCTTTTCTGTCTTTCTTTGTGAAATCTGCGTGTCCTCTTTATCGACCCAGAGACTAATTGCCTTTACAAAGCAGGACACAGCATACAACACAAATGTAAACATGGAAATGTCAAAATATGTTAAGGGCCACTCGCCACACAGGCCTACCATCTGACTAAATCAGGTCACCATTACTTACTTCATATCCGCTCTTAGTTTCAGATGTTACGCACTATTCCCTTCCAATACTTTAATGTATCTATGTATATCAGGTTGTAATAAAATGTAGTGACGACACATGACTGTCGCATTATAACTTTACATGTCTGGTATATAATAACTTTCGTGTTGGTTAATTGTATACCTTGTTGCAAATACATTTCTTTAACGACATTAGGTTGCACGTTTCTTACGTACCTAGACGGAAATTGGCGTCAGTACATGTACGAATTCATGACTCGCATTACGTATACGATGTTTATAAGTCATGTAACAACTGCAATAACAAACTCTATTCAAAGCAAATGGTATGTCTGATCCCAATATAGGTATCTGTTTTCCAATCAGTTCAAGTAAAATACATGCAATGCGAGTTCGTAGGATCGATGAAGCGATCGTTCAGTATTGTGTACTATATCTTTATTCTAAGTCGTGCATATGTTATATTTATAACTATTCACATCTTTCTTATTTGAGTTTTTATGTGTGTGTGTGTTTGCGTGCGTGCGGGCGTGTGTGTTTGTTTGTGTGTGTGTTAAGTTGACGGTTTTTAACTGGTTATATTTAATACCATCAGTAAGTTATCACATGTTTCTCGTTTGTAAAGATCTGGTTTCAATACAGAACAACAAAAGCACAAATGTCCACGATTTATCTATTTATTATGTACAAATAAGTACAATTCATTGTATAAAAACAGTATTAACCATGCAAACTGAAAAACAAAATTCAATTTCAAAAAATATTTTACAAACACATTGGTAAATGAAGTTTGAGCGTTTGACTTTTCAAAAAAATAATCCTAGCATTTCTCTGTAAAAGACATATCTAATTGACGTTTTTATTTTGAAACACACCGTTTGAGGAAAAATGCGTATGTTGCGCGGATAAAATCAAAGTCGCTAGCAAATGTATGTGTAAAACACATTTTGTTCAAAAGGCGAACATAAAAACAAAAATAACATGGCTTGCAATACATCTTTATATGTTAGAGACAATAAAACAAACATGTTATCTAATAAAGGGTCTAATGATAAATTTTCGAATGATGAGAAGGAAGGGTATACTGTCTTACTTGAATATGAAATGCACTTCGTTTACATATGACGTCTTTTATATAATCGGCGCCCACTATATGTCATATTCATAACCGAACAATTCACAATGACGTCGTCTATTTGTTAGTTGTAGTCAAAGTATATAACCGTCAGCATGACGTAATCCCCAAACGCCATTTATTTTGATGGTCATATAACAATATTTACCACCCAATGTGCGATAGCAAAAATGTATCGAAAGATATCACATTTTGTTTTATTCAGTGTATTGGGAACCCACTTTTTTAATGTCACCTAAAAGTTAAACACACATATTGTTGTCCACATAATTCAATTGTGTATTTTAAGTTTATGAATGAATATTTGTGTTACTTCTAGAATGGAGTCATACCTATAGAATCAATTAGACACCAACTAAATAAAGGTGGCAATAAACTACTGGAGAACCATATTTTGATCTTTTAAAAAACAAAACTGTTTTACATAATACAATAAAAATTGTGATGCAATGTTAACTATTCTGATTTTATGTATATCAATTCATAAATAACACTTCTATTTCTCTCTACTATGTAACCAATCAAACATCTAAATGTATACCCGTTTTAATTCAGCATTCGATACCAACAATGATGATTCACGCTCTAGTCAAACACGTCAAACTGTAAACCACTGACTCCTTCTTCAGCGTCATAAAATTACGGGGGACTGGTCTCGGTGCAAGTATTAATCGTTTCACAATCTCACATCTTCATCCGTTTGTCTGAAATCCTAAAACTATTCCCTGCACCATAGTGTTTGAATGTTTTCACTTTAGGATAAGCGAGGTGTAGATATGCATTCCACTTACTCCAGCAACTAACGTCTACATTATTTTGCGTGATATTCTTAACAAATAAGTGTCCCCAGCCCTAACGTGTGACATGCACTTGTTAGTGTTTACAACGTTGCGTTTGAATATAACTAATTGCTTTCAAATTCCAAACTGTTCAAACATCTACGTTAGTTATATAAAAAATTTGAACATACAGACGAACTTCCATTGAAGCTGTTGTTGAAATACTTCACACGTGGACACTTAGGTATAGATGCACTACGTCACTGCCTTTGATATATGTTTGTTATGGTAACAACGAGAATTAAAAATGCCAATGTATACGAGGAAAACCGTCCATTATAGAAGAGAGACGACAACGTACATGCTGCACCGGACAATTGAGATGGTGAATTGCTGTCTGAAAAGAGAAAGATAATAATAAAGTTTGCATTGCATTTAGTTATTAAACGGACGCATAATTTGCTTTACTTTTTAATTTGCTGCCAGACGCATGCTTTCAAATATACTTCCTCAAACTAAAAATCATAAAGTGAATTAATTAATGTATTACTGGTTACAATGTATTCGTATTATTAAACATTGGGTTAACGTATATCAATAACTTTTTCATTCTTAACCCGTTAAATTTTAACAGTTATTTCAATACCCTAAGAAGCACTATTACCCCAACACACGTTGTAAGACAAATACCGAACTGGGTATCTGCCTCTTGCATTGTTTACGAAATGAATAAAACAAGTTATAACTTGTCTATATATTTTTCCAACTATAAATTGCATTTAATATACATTTATAGAAAATCAAGAAATAAAAAGCTCACGAAAATAACTTTTTTAACGCAATGTGTTTGTAGGACAAGAAAAACAGTCCATAATTCTACTATTGTCTAGAAATTTCACGTATAAAGAAAATATGGAGGTGCGCAAGTTCACATGTTGGTGAATATGTTTGTTAAGTTATATCCCTCTACCAACAATCCTTTTTTGAGTTACGAACGACGTAAGTTAAACAATATAATATTGTTGTTTAAAATGGACCAGAATAACTTCGGTTGTGTAGTAAATATATTGTATGCAATTAATAGAAATGCATACGTTCCCATTCTGGTTAATATGTGTGTTAAGTTAAACCCTTTAGCAGCAATTATTTTTAACTAACACAATTCAAACATGTTTTTCCTAAAACAATTGGCCATTGTTCCGGCAATGTCAAAAATATAGAGATGCTCAAAAGTGTTTAAATAGTTTTCGGTAGAAGATTTCAAACTTAGATGCGAGAACGTAAATCTTCTAGCTGCTGTTTAATTTCATGTTTACACACAATTTTGTATTAACTTTTATTTGTTATTATGCAAAAGTTTCTTGATTGTCATATTAATTTATCTTTAAATCGTTATATTGTATGATTCCCTGTATCGGTCATAGATAATACTATCAGTAGTGATGATTGTGTACTTAAATTTACCCCACGAGTGAAGAAAGGTTTACATGGCGAGGCATGGCAATATTTTTTTTATTTAATTTATTCCTATAATAAAAGTAAAACACATTAAATTAACTGAATCTAACATTGCGTAGGAATATTAATTGTGATCTTTCCCGTTTACGGAACTCGAAATAGTCCTTAAGAATTTCATGCAAAAGAAGAGTAACGATACAAAATACCGCTATACGCCTCGATTCAAATTTAATCAGCGTTCCAAATGTTACACACTCAAGTAGAACACAGACGGTTGTGTTCAAACTTCAATCCTTATTAAACCACTGTAAAATACCAAAAAACAAACATGGCTACCGTGTAAAATATGTACCTACCGTGGCTTCGTGAAGCATGATTCAGCATTTATCCCCGCCGATATTGTAAATTTTAGTCTATACACAACTCTTCTTTTTACATACTTTTTACTTACTGACATCAAATTATTGTTCTACTCACCGAAGTTGTATAATAACCATGTCCACGTTTATTTTCGTAATGTTTAATTTGCTTCCATGACGAGTTTAAATTCTGGACGAATTTCTTCATCGCCATCCATCTTTTCCATTTTAAAGCACACATGATGTAAGCAGGCAATTCTTTGTGGATAGACATTCTTTGATCGACTGACAAAGGAACGACTTATTCATCAAAGAAATTACCCTTTTAATTCAACATCGATTTCCTTCGAACAGTTAAAGAACAATTCATTGACACTTTTCTTCAATTTAATCCATCAATTTTTCAACAAAACATCGCGTTATTCGAGTACATTCGACATTTTAACGAAATCGAAAATGGAGTCTCACCAGTTTCATTTCAGTTGTATATCCAAACACTGTTATTCACATTTATAATATTATAATAATCCATCGTTAACACACACACTAATCGTTCGATGCTTAAAAAATGTTTAACTGTTAAATAAAAACCCTCCAAGTCCGAATTGTTGTTTTCCTTAAATCCAAAGCGTCTAGCTAGTTTTGTCATTTAAATGACGTCACATGAGAAACGTCATACATTGCGTAATCAATTCAATATTAGTACGGAAAGCTGGTTCTTTATCATTTTTAGCGATGGACCAAAATAGTATGATTCATTGTATGACTCAAAACATGCGCCCATCTATAATTTAGTATAAAAGTAAGATATATAATATAGACGTTAATACATGGCTGAGCCGGGCCGGGCAGTGATAATCGACCCCATTCGCCAACGGCCCTCTAGCTAAAGCCCTCGCGCAGTTTTTCTCCCTGAGGACCGATTATCACTACCCGGCCCGGCTCAGCCGTGTATTATCCTCTAAATAATCCATCGTAAACACACACACTCGTTAACTCGTTAAACGACTGCGTACCCGATGACCTGAATGACGCAATCAGGGGTGAAAGGCCAAAAAAGTAGTCCCTATGAAAATGTTCTAAAAATATCTGTGGGATTAACCTTATCTAAAAATATCCATGGAGAAAACCTTATCTTTTCTTTATGAGTCCTATTATGTTCTATAAAATCATTTAGCTGTAGGATAAATATTTCTTTTGTATATATGTACTCGACCGAAGACCGAATAACCAATACACTTTGAACTGAATTGAACTTGTTAACATGATGTGTAATATGTTTCAGCCCTCTAGCAGCAATACTGTATACAGGTTTAAAAAAACAGCGTTACAAAAGTCATAGGATGGATGGCAGGACGGACGGACGGACTGACGGACGGAATGGCGAACGGACGAAAGGAATGAAGGACAGGGGCAATCTTTATGCTAATAGACTTATAGCGGACCATAACAATCATCGACATACTCCGTTATCTCTATTGATATTACTATATGTCACTTCAATGGTAAGTTTTTTCGAATTGATTTAGAAAAATATAATTGACGTCGTATCATGCGCAATATCTATTAACATAAGCATTATTTTCTGCACCAAACAGAATACACAATATCTTCTTCGCACCCATTAATATTCCTCCTTCGAGTGCAAATCGAGAACAGACGTAAATTGTTATTGGTTATCAGTGTACTTTAGAACTAAACGTACTTCCACGTGCTATATAATATAATTAATGTTTTAATTGGTATTTAAACCAACATTGATATTAATGCAATGCCTGGCTCAACTGTTTAGATATTAGCGCCATCTGATACAAACATATACATCATTGATAGTTACTCGGTAACATGATTTAACGGTTACATATTCGCTGATTAAATGTGTCAAATCATACTTCGTCAGTTGTTTTGGACCCATGATGGTTATATGATTTTTTGAAAAACAAATAACAAACTCTTACTTACTCCTTTTGCCGTGATATGTTTCTGCTGCAAAGAGAAAGAATAAGGAATTAGTTTCATGTTAGAATTGTAAATGATAATATTTGCTTACGATTGCACATATGAGGACGTTTGAACAACGAATATATTAAGACATGAAAAGTCGCAGTTTCACATGGGCAATGTTTTTCGCATCATGTTTGCATTATATATTGTTCAACATAAAACGTGTATACTTAATGAATCGTAAACTAATATCAATAGACTACAAATACATAATAAAGTCTAATTAGCTTCGGATTATAAAAAAGTTCATTAAATGTGTTGCGCGTTTGCTTCGACGTCTACAGATCAAATATATGGAAGAGTACAATAAAAAATAACATCAAATAACAAAGAAAAAAAGAGTTAGAAAAAATAAGCATTTCAAAAGTGCATTACACTCATAAAAAAAACTAACAATGAATGTAGGTAATAGTTAAGACAGTTTAATGAGTATAACAGAAAAGTTTTTGAATTTTGCATTAATATAGTATTTATGACGTCGTGTCGTGGTACATATGGCCACGTTTGTATCTCCAATTCTTAAAAAAAAATAAAAAAAAAATGCCTCTAATGCATGTTATCAACAGGAATAAATTAATGGGAGATGGATGCAACACTTATATGACTGTTGGGTGTTTCCTTGAAGAAGCCAACTACCTTACCCATTTCTGTATCCTCAAGAATATTTTTACGTTCTCGCTTTGCAGAACCTACAGAAATACGTTACCGACGTAAAACGACGGCATAATTGTTTTAATTCTGATATATATATATGGAATATAAGAAATACCCCGGAATTAAAAGTAATTAGCCAGCACTTTAGTCAGATCTTACGATAATTAGTATTTGAGTATATTCATGTCTTCTTAAAGGCTATTATATTCGATGATTGTTCTAACTATTTTCGTCTCGAGACAAAAATAAAATATATAAACAATTATTGTGTACGTGCATTGTACATGCATTGGGGCAGTCAATTTTGGGTAATGGCTGCAATCAAATGTCGTTTTTATATCAGGTAAATGTTCGTGTATATTTCAAATTAGTCTGCGGAAAGATTACTAGTGAATCCGATGGATAACGACTTTCTACTGGGTTTGAAAACACAAACAGTGGCTACTACTTGGAAGCCTCAAAACCGACTTATAGAGTGAGTGTGTATACCGTGAGATGATAGTTGTATTGCCCAAAGTCCAACGACACAAGTGATTCGAGTTTAACCAGCAAGAGAAAGAAAGGTGACGTTTTTCAACAAGTCGGTTTATAAGTCTCAAACATCTAAGAGGTCACAACAGTAAAACGGAAAATACCTTTACTGGACGTGTCTTGTGTAATATATTGTTCGTCCTGAGATCTTGGTTGTATGTTCTGATTCACACCTTGCAAAGTAATGGTATACTTGCTGGTTAAATTCGTATGGTTGTGCTCTAAGTCTTAGTCATACTAAGGGCGACATAAAATGCATAGGAACAAGGTAATAGTTATGGCATGACTAACGCTTATGATAAAGATTATATTGTACGTTACGTTACGTTGCATTGGCACTTTATTTATCTACAGGTCTGGCATTAATTAAGTTATTCCTTGAAAACCACCGATTTAGACATAAATTATATTTAAAATACGATTTTTTGTGTATTAAAGTGTGTTTTTATTAAATGTATCCAACACAAATAATATTTCTGTTGAATTTATGTTGTATGTGTTGTGTGCGACAAAGGGACCTAACATTAAGAACCATAACATGTTTGTTGGTAATCTCCAAATCGAAGCTTCTGCATATATAATTGTCCTCAGGGGGATACAGTTCACCTGTGGCATTACACGTTAACACTATTTTTTCTCCTTTTTCCACATAGCTTTAACCTCCAATTTTAATGGCTGAAATAAATACATTTATTTCAAGGTTACGCTCGCCATGACAGTTAAAAAACATGCGATGCAATCTATTCTTATGAGTCAATATTTTATTAAAATTAAGTAGTACATTTGAAGCTTTGAAAGCTTTAAACAAACATTCATTTTCATATTTATGATTGACTACGAGGGTCTATCAAAGATTATGACAATAAAATAGTTATCTTTTGAAAATATATTCGAGTAAATAAGAAGAAGCAGTGTGTTCAATACACGTAGATACCACTGAAACACAAACGCATCTGGCTGCACAATATTATATGAATATGTAGCGATAACAATTACATACCTACTGATCTTGGAACAGCTTCATCTGTGAATAGAACGATTCATTAATAACAAGCGATTTCGACTGTTAAATATTAATATACTTAAGTTGTTAGTATTTATTTTTTCTGACAATGCTACTCATGTACGGAACACGTTGGTAATGTATTTATCAGTAACCAACCATTTCTGTATACATGCCGATGCTTCATTAATATATATTTTATCATAAAAAAGTATTTTCTTATGCACAGATACTTTACAATTCTACACAATTGAATCCAAACATTAACGTGTTTAAATAGTTATAATATTATATATATATATGCACGAAATTTCCTCTAACATGATGTTTCCTTTATATACGGGAAACTGCTGCATGATGAAACTGCAGGACAATAATTGAAGACAACAATTCCAAACTGAGAGTTTCATGTTGTTATAAGAAATACCTATTAAATATTATTTCTTGCCCTCAAATTTATAGAATATTTCCCAACACGTGGACCAACGTGTATTTCCTTTAAAAGTTGCCTTTCATTATATTATATGGTACCAATCCTGCATGCGTTGTGTTGTTTTACTTAAAATGATCAGATTCTTACCCAAAACGTTGAGCTGCACGTATTTTCTAAGGTCCTCTTTGGTGCTGATCTGGCACTGAACACGCCTGAATGGTGAGGCCGGACGTTGGATATCACAAGGTTCCATTCGTCTCTGTGCGGCATGTGGTCCACACTGATATCTGGTTCATCAACGAACACCATGTTGCCGAAGGTAAGGACATGTTTGTTGGTGGTCTTCTTCCAGATTATCTGTACAAAGGCATTATTTTACGTTTGGTTGTAAAGTTAGTTCCGGCTACTACATTAACTGTTGTTTCAAACATTGGTCTAAAATGATTACGATATGTATTATACTTATTTTATTGAATAGTTTGTATTTTCATTATTAACTCGTAGTCATCAAATATATATTTGATTTATTTAACAATATGTTTCATATTTCTGCAATCTGTATATTCTTGCTACGTAATATACCTAATATAATCGACTTAACAAACGTGTTTATTTGACGTGATATTTATCCCTTTTAATTAAGTTCAATGTTTAATACAAGAAATGGGTTAAAACTGTTACTCACGAATGGCACATTTATATAGCTCTTGGAGCAGATGATCAAACAAGTAATTATAATGATGAAGCACGAACAATATTAAAATATAACGTTTTAATTAAATAATATCCGTTCACATTATTGTTCGTAATGCTTGGTATTTCCCCCGGTTCCCGGGACTTAATTTATCGTTTGAACTGCATTCTTGAGAACTTTGATCATTCTTCATTTTAATTTGACTTGTGATCAATTTCGAGCAGCAAAAACACTTAAGCGTGCTTACTTGTGCTTCACACCGAAATAAGTTATTAAACAGGATGGATAGTTGTTACGCAGTTACGACCATTTAGGGCTTTCAAGCTTGAACAAGCAATATTATGACACTGCATTTGGAGGCAATCGTGTGTAACCATGTGTTAAATACCTGTGTATGTAGCAAATAACTGAAGATGTGAGACATTTTTAATGTGAGCAATTCTTCGTTGCTAGCTGACAAAATCAAGGGGATAGGCAATATGAAATATGAAAACAAAACAGGTGACCTCTTAAGGTAAAAATCTACATAAAATAAAGAGTCTGCATTACCTTCATATTATCTTGTAGCTGTACATGCGTATCATATCATAATCAATTCAAGTACATTTGATACAACGTAATTGTTATGGTGTAAATTACTATTACAGGTACAAAAATAACAATTAATCTGACGTTTGATCAATGGTGTAAATATGTTACATATAAGGACAATCTCAGGAGAAATGTATAGGCATGCACACTCGTTTTATCACTGATTGTTTTCAGTTGGATAGATGGATAGACGGACAAATGCAAGGAGGGACGCATTGACAGACAAAGGGCACTTTCATAGACAAATTATCATATTGTATACATTTTGAGTTTTAATAATATTGGGCTCTAGCGCTGGCCATTTGTAAACATTCACACCCCATAAAATAATATGTAGCACTGTGAAAGTTATCGCATTCTTGAGCTTTCAAGACGATTAGACTGACATCCATACATACGGATGGAGCGCACATATGGGCAAGGAGCTAAATTCTCCATACGAACACATGTACACGTCAAGGCCATGGAAAACTATTTGTATTGTAATTTGTAATTGGATTAATTGTTGTAATAAGTCATTTTGTATGGATTTTATTTTTGTATATTATATATAGTTTCCAGATCTAATATAATAGTTCCTAAATATTTCACAGAGCACTGCAATATTGCACGCATCCCTTTGTAAAATGTTACGTTTGTCGACGTCTCATTGTATACAGGAAGTTGATGAGGCACACCAGCCGCAAGCACTGAAACACAAACCGAAAACTTTCCTTTAACATCCGCCATAGCCTTGCATCAAACACCACACATGTTCAGCTTAATCAAACAAGATTAACATATATAAATTACAAACTATGTTAAGCAGGATTAACAGCAAAATAAAAACACAATGGATGATGTTGTAATTACCTGTTGAAGTATTTTATTGCGCTTCATAGCTGAATATTAAGAACGCAAACATCTAAACGTCTTGTAGTATTTACTATAAAAGGTGCAAAACAACAAACAATATCCATGTTAGGCTAAATAATAGTTTTGTTATGAATGATACAATTCCGTATCTGGTTTTAATACAACCATGAGAAGTTAAATGGTAATTAAATTAAAAGGCAGTCTCTGTTACTGCTGTTTGATGAACATGGTGATGAGGATAACATTAAAGTTGTATTTATTTTATTTGCGCTTAAATGTGTTTATTGTGTATGGTGTGCTGTGAAAGGTGCGTGTGTACTGTGGTTATTGAATGTATTCAGCATACAACTGTTTGACTGTTTTATTTTTTAAGCGAAAGTTTCATGTTGTGAAAACAAGGAAATGCATATCCGACTCAGGAAATTAACCTATTCTTAGACTTAAGGCATTTGAAAAGCAAATATTCATGAAAATTATTTTCATTGAATATTGTTTAATTTTATACACTTATTAATTCACTTAAGGGTCACTGAATATAATTCAAATTCTTGATATTTATATAACTTTAATTTGTATTATTGGTATCAATAAATTATATTTTCTAATTTTAGAAAATCAAATTATTTATATATTTATATATTTATATTTTCTTTAAATTCGTAAAAAATATTTAGTCAAAGTATATAGAGAATACAAGTGAGAATATGAATATTGTACGTTCTTGATATGATAGAAAAATTCCTCCATACATGTCCCTTAACGGAGTTCAAAAAACTTTATAATTCACGTCAATAATATTATTATTCTAATACGTCATATTACAAATGAGCTTACACAAGATCAAAGGTTATGTATCTGCAAAAATTATATACACAACTGAAAACTTAATCATTTCGCTAATTCAATATTGACAGTGTCATCAATCTAACACGCTGTGGTTATTATTTATCTGACATGCAATCGGTTTTCAATATTAACATTCAATTATTTATTACAAGTTCAAATAGTTCATGCACATGTTTTTATTTATTCATACAGCACATGACAACACCATAAATATTAAGTTATACAAAATGCATCAAACCTCAACAGTTGAGAAAGTATTTAGATATAAAGATATAATGCCATATGTAGCTTTTGATGAGTCCAAATAATAGTAGCAATTTATTCCTGATTACAAGATTCTTTCTTGTGAATGGTGTATACTTATGAACGATTTGCAAGCGCAGATTTCTGTTCAATCCCACACGAAATAAGACGTTATTGCACAAAATATAAATTGGCAGAATATGCAATAAACGAAATTATATGAAATGTTAAGCGTGTAAGTTATACATCAATGGACAAGATTAATGCAAGATCATTTGATGTTTTTACATTTACGTATTAATAGATACAGTATGTAACAGCCATACTTTTTTGGTTCTTTGATAATGTGTGATGAGATAGTGTTGCTTCGGTTTAACATTCGTTTTTTTTTAAACCTACTCTATATTAATTAAAGCTAATTATTAATAAATCAAAAAACAATTACTCATACTACAACTCTACTACCAATCATACTGCGGATGATTCATGTACTACGGCAATATTGTAAATACTTGAATTATTACATGAGGTTGAAGTCAGCACGTCAGACTAAAAAAGTGAAACGCTATTCCAAAATTTATCCAATAATCTGGCCTGTTATTATCCAGTAGAACGGTTGTCCAATAAATACATTGCAAATCAGCGATGACAAAGACGTCCCAATCAATGTAAGGATCACAATATAGGTCCATCAAACTAACGCGAAAATGACATTAAGTTGCCCTTTGATGGTGTTGTGTATTTGATATGGCAAGAAACGAAAAGTAAATGGCGATATTCGTTACACGCAATCTGTGGGAATGCCAAACCAAAATCATCAAATTTTCAAAAATTATCAAAATTATAATAAATATTGTATATATTTTTTGATAACCATACGTGCCGACAAATGAATGAAATACAACTAAATACTACTGAATAATAGGAAAGGTTTTAGCCAGAGCTTACGAAACGATATAGCTAATGAGGTAAATTAAGTAGGAATTACGGCAAAAACAGTGGCATACGGCTGATGGACCCACATCGAAAAATTATGGAATGATGTGCGTTGATTAACTTTAGCAAATACGTCGTCCTTTAATTAACATTTTTAACAATGTCGCGTATTGTTATAATATCAATTAGTATTTATGTCCGATGTTTGATCGCAAATTATAAATTAATCCACTGATGACGATTTTTTAGTTATTATCTACTTTTGCATTACTTTTATAGGCAAGCAGGAAACAACACACTAACTTTTATATGTATGAGTTTAAGTTCTCCATTTAAATCGTTGTTAATGATGATGATAATAAGTATAATAGTATTTATGGTATTTATGATGGTGATATTGTAATAACCATCACCATGTTTTAAATATTGTCCGGTTTATCAAGAAACAGTCGCATTTATAAAAGAAACAATGCTATTGTTAGGATAACAATCGCGGTGTCCGAATCGAAGATGTTGGTTATAATTTTATTAACCTGTAATTGAACTGGTTTTACTCCTTAAATCAATTATTAGTTGCAGAGCAAAGTAATTTATGCCACCCCTTCACCGACATAGAAATGTCAATCTATTATACTCAGTCGAGAGCCCTTTTATATTTTCTGTATGATTGAGGAATCCTTACAAAATTCTTTCCCAGCCATATCGCCAGATCGCTGTTATCATCGGAGCACACGATACATTCGTGTGGGTCAATATTGCTTTATCAATAAATCGCACAATAAAATAACACTTAAACCTACTATGAACATTAATGCCCAATGATTAACGAAACAGTGTTACAAATGTGTTGACTTAGGATGAGAGGATAACACTTAAATTACAATGAGTTCAACTTCATTCGCCACATCAAATAGCACCGCCGTGAATTTAGATCTCTTTTATGGCCACTTCAGAATTCCGACGCATCTCGTTTCTGTTCTGGTATTATTATTACTTACGCGTCGTGAATATAAAATGTACCAATCGCATGCCTAAGAAGCATTGCCTTCATCAAATATTTACTTAATAGTGATCCACGCTGTAATTTAACACCTTTTAGAACCAAACGCGTTCAGTTGATATTGACCTTACGTATTTGGAAAACGATCAGGACATTGTGTTCTTATTGTCTACCAGATAATTACAAATTAATTCACCATACGAATAACCGTATAGTTAATGTAGTATCGTTATGAAAGCAAACAAAGCGAAATAAAAGGTTACATGGTTCAAATTCTAGCGCTTTAATATTGTTTATTCCACAATGTATTCATTCAGCATACATACCGACGGTACCATAGAAAGAGTTATAATTAACTTATACATTTTAAATCAGGAAATGAACTAGTCAACAAAAACACACATGTAACAAACTGTATTGTTTGTTAAGCATTTTATGATTGTTTTGTTTTGCCAAAAAAACATAGTGATAAAATTTACATATTTAGTGACTTGTGTGCAAAACAAATTCCAAGTGGTAGCTCTAAACAATGTGACCACCGGTTGAAAAAATACATAATGTTATAATATGTTTTAAGTGAAAAAGAGTACCCAACGTTATTCCACACATATCCATTAATCTGCTTCATTGCACTTGCGTTATTCTTCATTATCCAATGAACAGCCTTTTAATTTGAAAATTTCCCGTGCTAAATTAAAACACATTAATTTACATTAAACTCACTGAATCCTAAAGGAATTTCAGACATCTGTAATCAATAAAATGTCAAAACATATATACATGAACATAAAACAGACCCTGAAGCTGCTCTTTGGCTTCGAATCAAATAATAATTAGCTATAAAAAGGTGGCTATTGTGCATTTTATTAAAATGCTGGCAATGCAGTTTCGCATCACAGTGGGCGAGGCACGGATATCGATTTTGATGACATATTTCAATAGTAAAACTTCGTATGTTTTTACCTGCGCAAAACTATAACTTGTTAAGACCTGAGATATTTTGCACACTTATAAAACAGTGCGTGTTTAAGATATTCAGTTATAAAGGAAGTCTAGTCAACGAGTATTCAAGAAATAAGTTCTGGCACACGTAGTTTCTCAGGTGTTTGTTGATTGTGATGGTGGTGGTGGTTATGAAGATGTTTATTGTTGGCACTGTGACTATAAGTGTTCTTGGTACTGTAGAAGATGTTGACGATTATTTCGAATAGTCAGGACTTGTCTTAATAGATGTGTTCAGATAATTACCACATTTGCGGTCACCTTCAAATATCGTATGAACCAATACAACAAATGTTTGTGTTTACCAAAATGAGTCTCCACATGTATGCACATTGGTGTTGATTACAGGATCGTCTCTTAAGGGCAATGGTATACATTTTATAACTATTAACCAGTGTCAGCCATCGAACAATTATTCCTTTCAGCTCAAATACATTTATACACACCGGATCAGCGACTGCTTATTACGTATTTAAATCACATTATCCACCTAAGCACTACTGGATTTAAAAACTAAGCTATGTATGTACAATATATGACTACGATAAGTTATCCGTCGGCGGCCTGGGCATGTTATCAGACTAACCGGCTAAATTACGTTACAGACAACCACACTCAGTGTAGCACGTAATAACATACCTACGCCAGAATACTTATCAGTATTAATCCTGCAGGATGCAAATCATATTGCCCGTGACTGTTTCAAAGGTGTCCGTGAAAATATATATTGTTCTTAGGTAACATGTTATTACGGATAATGAGTGCCTGTCGGTTATTGGCAAACACCATACACTACATAGTACATTATGTTTAGTTTAAATAATAAAATCCTATAATCGGCGTCAATACATATTGAAACAATTTTTTTAAAGCAGGAATTATCATGTACGTTTTAAGGCGGTCCTCTATTAATCATATTTGTTGGCAATGTATTATTCTTTTGATTTAATTTAACCGAGCCAGAGTAATATGTAATAACAATATCGCCCGACAATAAATACACTGGATAACTTCGAACATTGAATGCACTGACTATGCGAAGTAAATGTTAGTAGCAACACCCCGTCAATAAGTCGTATTTTAGAATATATTTAAATGGAGTTCGCATTGTATATTAAAATATATTAAAAAATACACGTACGACCTATCAAACACATACAACGCGATATTTTTTTAGTGCCCAATACGTTTTACAATATTGAAATTCTCCTATTGAATATACACAAGAGTGAAACCTGCGAGTTGGTGGTAACACGTTTAATCCCAAGTTGAGCATCGTTTTCCGTTGTCTTTCATAAAACACCAAGCACTGGTTCCTCCCTGGACAAGGAAAAGAGTATTTCTCTTTCACTTAAACGTTTAAGATGTAATTCAACTGCCTTCATAACTAAGCCAATACTAAACAAAGTGTAGTAATAAAATAAATTACACAATACCAACAACCCGCGTGTTAATGAACTGGTGGCCGTATTAATTAAAAGTCTGCTTACAAACTTTACGGTGAACTCAACGTTTCACGTCAAAGTTGCAAGACTGTCTAGATTTCAATCTAATTATCATTATATAAATTATAAATTAAAAACTTAAATTTAACATGAACAATTTTAAAAGAAACATTTTAAAACCTAGTTATGTCGTATTGATACGTCTTAACGTATACCTTTTTAGTATAACTTTTAAAACCGCATTGAAAGTAAAGAAATTCAACGACAGGCATTTATACTGACACGTTTTAAAGTATATCTTTCTAAATAGAATCTCAAAATAGAAGTCCGGTTTCTTGTGTGTCGAATATTGATAAGGATCTTCCTGGAAATACCAGGGAGTGAAGAACGGATGATCGAAATGTGTTACAGAACATAGAAGTCATGGGGTATGTCAAGAACGTTTAAAGATTAAAATAAATAATGGGCACCGCTGGCGCGTTTAATCGATTTCTAAGGTCATTTAAGTACGTATGAAATGATGATGCGGTGAATGACATAGACACAATGTTCGGAATATAACAGCTAACATTTTATTGATATGTAAAAAACAAGATTACAACCCTTATACATGTTAATAAATGCAGTTGTGTTCGTTGCAACTGCTTATAGATTAAACGTATGCAAAGCAATATACATCCAATGGCGATGGAGTTGAACTTATATTTAAAATAACACTTGGTGATCGAAAAGTGCAATGTTTTTTTTGTATTCCATTACACATCTGGGCTTAACGTGTTCAGCACAGAAAGTAATTCTGTACAAATCATGTAGCCCCTAGAGCGAAGCCGGTTATAACAGAAAGCGGGATATTTATTTGTACAAGAGGTAAAAACCCTATGCGCTCACACGATACTACATGGAACGTGACTGTGCTTAGAAGGCAGTGTTCACAAGGTTTTTCAATTAACTTATAAGGAAATCTACCCACACACATGGCTGGCAAATGTGTACATTATGAAGCGCATGAAAACATTTTACTTACTCTACGGAGTATTGTATGCTGAAGTATAATACATATTGTCAACACAATAAACCCGTACTACGATACGTATGCACCGTTAACTAATATATTTCGGTAATACATAGTCTAACCTATAATTAACTACGTAACTTACCGACCACCATGACACTGAGCAGCACGAGAACAGGGTAGAATGACGTCAGCTGTTTATACCACGTGGCTAATGACCAAACTTTCCAACTCCTCATTGTGTCACATGCTGTGAGGGCGAGTGCTCCGATCCCAGTTAAAATAATTGAAAGCATTAACGAGTCAACTGTTACAGTGGATTTCAGCTAATTCCATTAGATAACATACAGCTATTTTAGTAATTTAATTTAAACTACAGTACTTTGACAACTATGAAGGTTGTTCTCTTGCTCTGGATTCATCATTTCAGTCAATGAATTCCATAACTCAGAGCAACATTTGAACTTACTATAATATTTCGACAATATCACATAGTCTTCATCAGCGATGTGCTGGTCAGTTGACCGAGTGTGACAAGAAGGGAGAATTGAACACAGGCGGAAGTTCCAGCCCCTCGTCCCGGTTTAGCGACGGTTTTCGTTGTTTGATGTTAAAGGGAGAACAGGATGGGATACCGACAATTGACACTTCCAAATGGGTAAGAAATGTATCTGACAGGAAATTGGAGCCTTACAAACATTCTTTGCTTCAGAAAGGGTTAAATTTTTGCGATGTAGTGAAAATATTGAAAACCAGTAAACCACCAAAAAGTAACATAACTTTGAAAGAGAGAGAAGCCTTGACAGATCTAGGCCGGGATGACTCGATTGTGATCATACCCGCTGATAAAGGGAGAACAACAGTTGTTTTGAACAAGGCTAAATATGAGGACAAAATGGAAAAAAAACTAGTGTCGGACACGGATACCTATGTAAAGTTGAAGAATGACCCCACTAAATCTGTCAAAAACACACTTATTTCGAAACTCAAAGACATTAAAAAGAATGACAACATGTCACCGACACTTTCAGTAAAGATATATAGAAATGCAACAAATGTAACGTGATTCCTGGGGAAAAGTTTTGGGTTTGAGACAAATTGATTAGTGAATATTATTTTAATAAAATGCACAAATTTCGTAAGGCAGCCCTCTCTAAAGTCAGACACCATGGGGTTATCTCTTGTAGACGGATGGTAAATTTGTGTTTTGTGTCATAAATTAAGGTACCTGTTTTTAACACCAGATATTTAATGTATTGGAGAATTCTTATTATGTGAGGCACACACAAAACACAGCATCACGCATGCGCAGTACATGCGCAGAAGAAATGATAATTACATTGTGCAATCATTTGCGTAGGCAAACACAGGGTGAGGCGTTTAGTTGTCGGCTGACGCTTATATTAATAGGAGTAATTAATGAACCTTGTGCAGAAGATCATTGAATATCCACGTTTTAATAGCGGCGGAATTAGTAATCCCGTTACAAAGTAACATACTTATGGAATTTTGCGATGCATGCCTGCAACACACCCTTGAAAAGAGTAATTGTGTGATAACATCGGTAAATCCATGTAATCAAGTTCATCTACAATAATAAGCTTATTATAGGATTGACATCATCCAATATATAATTAGCAATTTTTGACCACGTTGGGGCACAATATAATAACCACAAACTGTATAGAAACATATTAATAAAGTAAATACGCATCCGTCAGAATTATGGAAGTGCTTAACGTTAACATTCTCGTGAATTGAACATTGATATACAGATAATGTGTGTGATAAAACACTTTGTCTTCAGTGAGTTTCCAAAACAATCAAGTGTTTACATTTCATGCGCCACATTTACAAACAAGCACCAAACTTTGAAAAAGTCTCTTATTTGCACATTATATATAAAATATAATCATACAAATATAATTAAAATCGATCATTTTGACAATTGATGAGACCGTTTTCGCATTAAAGAGAAATTGCAAAAGTTCAGATAACATCGATAACATTTTCGGTGCGTATTCAGAGTGCAAAACCAATTAAATCACGGTCCACATCATAAATATATTGACATTAAATTTGGTTATCCGCATTTATGATTAATGAAAAAAAAAACATCAATGACAAAAAACGAAAATGAAAAGCTCGATTTTACAAATACTCGTGAGCACCAATGTGCGGACCTAAGCAAATTTAAATGTTTATTATTGTGTGGTTATTGCCATATCAAACAGTGACTATTTATATATCAGAACGGTTTGAACAGCTTTCCATGTGTTAAGCATTCTACTAAGTATTAAAAAAAATCCAAACATATGTAAACAGAATGAAGTATAATATTTGCCAGCAGTAGGCCTATAATCTCTAATAAATGACATACATATGCTACTTTTTCAGTATCGAATAACATATTACCCATACCACAAGGATACGCGATTCTCCCATCTCCAAAAAATAGCAACGTATTTCAGACTGTACCTCTGCAGCTGTCCATACATCATCGCGTACACATGCTCGATCTGGCCGTTGACGTATTGCAAAACAAGCTTCTACGTTTGTGCATGTGTGCTGGCATATTCATCTTGCTCACGTAATATTGCCATAAACATGGCATTTGAAGGCTATGTTAATTCCCAGCATATCGGTAGGATGCATTTAATGAATATCCAAAGAGACCAATATTTCATCGGCCTTACTATATTTGTATTGATAAATTGTATTTATACCGATTGTGGAGTTCTTGAGACAAGCACAATTTGACACAAACATAGAGGATAGTCCTAACTGTGTTCGAATTTATTAAATGTATAAACGTGTATAGCGGAGAAAAATAACGTTATGCATTTGTTGACACCAATTTATCTGTCTCGAATATGAGTATCAATGTATTTGCTGAAGCCTTCAGGTTATTCTGTTTTAGAGAGTTTATATTCCAAGACATGGACAAAGATGTAAAAATGTACAAAGATAAATAATTTATATCTAATTTGAAACTTTAAACGTTTAACGATCCTTGATCCAGATTTGCTGAAGGTGCTCATGTACGTTTACGCGGAAATAAAGGTAAATATGATATATTTTTTTATAATAATGGGGGTATACAGCCGTCTGTAAAAATGAGAGCGCTATTTGGTTATCATGTGGTTAGCTCAATACGATGTTCACTAAACAGCGTTACAGCAATAACTCAGGACAAAGCAATTGTTGGACAGAAAAAGCTGTTGAAGACGTGCTAATATTTATAATAGGAAAAGTATTAGTAATAAATATAGCAACACAAACTACAAAAAACATCAACTACAATAATACAAGCGTAACAGAACAAAATAGCCAACGTAAAAACTACATGGCGATGAATGACCATAACGAGAGACAACAACAACACCAACAAAAGCTTAAATGGTATCGGAAACAACCATTGAGTAGAAACCAGCGTAAAAGCAGCTTGAGGATGAATGACAAGGACGGTATAGAATATACAGCGTGTTTAAACTAATGAGCTCTAACAATGATGTCTAACATTAAGGCAGAATTTGAAAATATGGAATGTAAAATGCATTTGGAATGTTAAGATCTGAAATGAAAATACTCGAATACGATATACTTTTATTAAAATGTAGCCAACAATCCCATGAAGGGTGAATATATGTTTCGAAAAATAAATAATAAAGATAAATTGAACAAGAAAATAGTAAGGAGCGGACAATGCTGATTTTGAAGATCGTAATGCTCTAATCTATATATAATCCACATTAAGAACTAGCTGTCGGTAGTACAAGACGCTTATTCCAATGAATTCTTATACATGTAAAAGGTCCGATAATCCTGTAGACGAATACAATACAGCCTAAAATATTCCACACAATGCGCCCCTCAAGTAAGGAATACATGATGAGTATTTATGACGAAACGGTAAACAATTTCGAAGCACAATTTGTATGTAATAGTTCAGGTATATGTATCGTGTGTTACAATAAAGCGCTGAAGGCACTGAAGTTGTTCGCTAATGCATAATCTTAGACGCAACTCGGTTTTCAAAATTATGTTATAGCTTTTTATATCGCAAGTTTGAAATGAACACAACCCATTCGAATTTATAAAGAGTGTGTCTTAAAGCACAGGTCGAGATGTGGGTGTACTGTTTATCCTCATATTTATGTTGTAGAGATTACTTAGACAAAATAACAGCAATATGTCTCTTTTTTTCGCAATTGGTTGCTGCACTGGCAACAATCTTCAGAATTTTGGTTGCCTTACTAAAGAATAACAAGCCTAGAATCATGTGCATGTTGTGTTATGTGTATCTAATACTTTTTTAATTTTCTTTAAATTATTGAGCAACACTCTTGCCGACATGACATACTTTTAATGCATTATGTCTTGTTGTGAGCCAGAATTGAATCATTTTCTATGCCTAATTGATCCACAGCCAATTTGTATTCTATGTTTAATTGGGTTGAGTTGTTTCAAGCTTTGAAAAAGCTAGTTGCCCTGCTTTTTAGCCAAACTGTAACCAACTTTTAAAATTGAGTTTCTTGGGCTTAAATCTACTGGCCCCAGGCTAACAGGCAACCACTAAACCTGTAAGTTATACATGATGTAAGATCTGACAGTGTATTGAACTCATTCAATTTGCAAGTCTGAAGACATTAAAGGACCTTTTCACGTTTTGGTAAATTGACAAAATTAAACGATTTAATAATTTGGAGAGTTCTGTTGTTGTCGTTATATTTTTTCATACTACGAGGATTGCTTATATAAAGTATAAAATACATCTCTCATTGTATGAGCACGGATGGCCGAGTGGTCTAAACGATAGACTTTTATTCCAGGGGTCAGTGGTTCAAGCCCAGTTGAGGGAAATTTTTTTTTGTTTCTTTAATTTTATTCTTGTTTTTTTTTAATAGAGCTTTTAAGATCCAATGTTAACATTTATCAATATTAAGCATATAATGACAAACTGTGAAAAGGTCCCTTTTAGATGTTTACTAAAAAATGTCACAAGGTAAAAATTTAGAACTCATTGGTTGTTTATTTGATTTAAAAGTGATTTTGTATATTTGCCTTGTCAGCGAAGTTACTTTGAAGTTATTATCACGTTTATCTTCTTTTTTCAAATCATTAATAGAAAAGATTATTTAAGCTTCATTTTGTGAAAACAGGGCTTAATGCATATGTATTTATTGTCATACCAGTACCATAGACTCTCTTTAAACGAAAAACACCATAAAATCAGAAAGTGTCGTCATTGATTTGCTTGTGCGCACTGCACAGGCTTATCACTTTGCACAGGGCACCACTTATTTGACATGCATTAAGCCCCGTTTTCCCTGAACGCAGCCAATATGTACAGATTTCAATGACAAACTTGCCAATGTCGTCGTACAAGCTGTTAAACACTATTGATTACATACACATACTCACTGCCTGCAGTGTACCACCAGTGGTGAAGTTTAAACAGGATAATCAGTGTGCACAGGCAGATGCAGTGGTTATCGTTCTTGCTGTAGCTAAGACCATGCGACTTGCAAAACTCCCTCTCAACATTAGTTGTTCTTGCGAACAACTAATAAAAGACCTTCTACGCGTGTTGTAGGAACGGCCATTAATATCGCATTTCCAACTAGGACAATGTTTGCATGATATTTGGTTGCTTGGATGAACATTAACGTCCTGATGATTAGGGCATTAGGTATATACGAAACTATTTAATTAAGCATAGTTAGTTGTGTATCTTATCTTAACACGATTGACAAAAAACTATCTAGGTTAAATGTTTATTTGATATAACGGCAAACGTATCATATTGTAGTTTGGTTAATACTTAAATACCAATCACGAAACTATGAAAGATTACTGAAGCAGACTGTGGTATTAATCCGAAATTATTAAAACTAATGGGTACCTGTCAGGCGCTATGTTTTGTTATAGACAATCGTAGGAAATAGTATATGTCAAACAACGTTCATCTCATAGTATTACTGTCCGAAGTACGTCTTCATTAAAAATCAAACAACTCCAATTACTAGTTTTAATGAACAAGTTAAATAGCATATTCCAACTTCATGTGTAGGTGTTTTATACCATTTGGTTTTATCCAGACCAATACATTCGCAATTGTACGATTTATTTATTGCTAAAAATGTGTTTTTGTTATGTAAAGTAGGAAACTGCATGGCGATAGCGTAGGGGCAATGGTCTCTCATTTGTCCACAAATACACATTTAAATGCGAGAAAATAATAATTGTATATTTACAAAATATTTTGTGGATACGGGTAAGACAAACACAGATTATATTCCCTCTAAACTCGTGTTTCCAAGATTAAACGTTTTGAATAAGCGTATGAAGATAATTGGTATAACGAAATCCAATTCAATACTAATTTAGTTTGGGCATGAAAGAAACGACTAACAGTTACACATGCATCTGATATTTTGGAAGTCATGTGACGGTAATTTTGTAATGTAACGTTGTTTTTACAAGCATGTTTCTAAACAGTTAACAGCGTCACCTATTTATTCTTCATTGTGAACGACTAAGCAAACCTACAAACGTATCATAAAGTTCTTCCACGTTTCATGCACTGTCGTTATCGTTATCATAAAATCACAGCCGTTCAACAAGTTATACAAATGTAGTATGACTATGTCATGCGACCAATCGTGCGGGAATTTTAAATCGGCCCAAAAAACATATTCAAAGAGTTTATAGAGTATATAGGTCTAGGAAACAACTGGAGATCCCACGCCGTGGTTTTATGGCCGTTACGCATAATAAACAATTCATTCCAGATTCGAGTAAGTCGATTTTTATAGTGGTCGGCAGGTAATGAATTACATGATGGCGGAAATCGTTGCCTTCTAATCTTGTTTTATTAGAAATCAAACTTGATATAACCATACTTTGTGCAAGTATAACTGTTTGTTGTTGTATACGATTTCACGCAGGAGAAACCAAAATGACATTTTTGCATTTAATATGAATTGTAAATAACCATGTTGTTGAGCAGAAAATTACAAACTTTGATTGTTACTAAAGATAGTCTTTTCATGTTCGCTTTCGTTCATTAATACAAATGCACACTTTATGGCTAAAATTATATCTTACGTGAAATACAGTTTAAAACATTCGCGTTTACAGGTTTGCTGATCGTCATTTATACAAAACAGAACACAATATTTATCGAATATTATTTTATTTGCTTTGATTTTGTTCTTTCTTTTTTTCAACCGTTTTTTAACTTTTGATTTATATTCTTATTTACAACTCCGATTATTGTCAATATTAATCAAATGCATTATGTTGCTCTATATTTGCAAATTGTGTTATTGCAATATAAATGAATTAGTAATTATTTTAGACCAAAAGAAATCGCTAATGTTTGTATCTGAAGTGCGATCAAGGTCAAGATTGGATGTCAATGTTAACTTACACTAAGTAGAAACATTGTTTCAATAAAATGAGAGCGTAATGAAATATTATGATAAAATTAAGATATTCCTCGCCCGGGATTGCATATTGGGTTATTTTGGTCAATATTCATGTTGCTTTAAATAGAAAAACATCATTTGCGCTCAATTTCTTTAAAATGAATAATTATGATAATGAGATGAAACTTCACATATATCCTGTATACCAATACCTCGTTCAGGATTTCAAATATATATAGATGAGAAACATGAACAGTGTTACCAAAAACAGATAAGACATGTTTTATGCTCAATAACTTGATAACAAAATGAGATATTTAAGAATGATTATTTTGAAATCAGATTTTACATTGTAAGGGCCACCTAAAAAAAAACACATCAATAAGAGCCAAAGTAAACCGTGTCATTATAAATAAAACATCATTACTTTTATCAATGTTATTTAGCAGGATATCTCTTAATCAGCTATAACATAAGGGTCGCTACATCCTTATAAGTGGGATGTTAAATGCGCCAGTACACAGAAGTGTCTGTACCGGATGTTGCAAACCGTTAAACGGTTCGTTGAAATAAAATCAGTATGAGAATGCATAAAAAAAATGAATTGATGTTTTAAGATATAACAATTTCGTCTGCAAAATGATTAACGGTTAACATTTCCAATGAAAACATAATGCAGGAGATTTACAGATGAGGCATACTGCCATTAAGAAGATTAAAATGTTAAAAAAACATTATTGTACGTCAATGATGAGTAACAAAGAATACAAATTACTGTTTTGACCGAAGTGTACATAAACAAGCTCGAGAAGATGACAAGCAACAAGCCTCATATAAAAGGTGGATTTCTTCTATTAAATTTTCATTTAAGGTTCGTTCTCAATATAACAATTGGATTATTTAGTTATTAAGTTAAAGTGAATACACACGGTATGGTTACCATAGGAGATTTAAATAGTGCAATAGCGCAATATAGCAAGGGATTTAATAACACACATAACCTGAGAGTGGTAGAACTACATACATGTATACAAGTTATTGTGTCTACGTTAGCAGTATCAGTAACATAATGATGGTTCATAAACAAAAACGATTTCACCTCTTGAAAGACAAAATCTTGGATTTTGATTTTGATAAAACACAAGAAAGTGTCGTTCAACTGGCAATCTGCGTTCACTTAATAAAGCTTGATACTTGTTCAAGTCATTTGTGCATGTTCTTAAACTGGAACATCGTTCGCAAGCTATTTGAATTTTTTGAACGCACATTAACATCTTAAGGGTTTGATACTCGGGGACGGATTTAAGTGTGTAATTAGGCATCGTATATTATTTGTCTCCTGTCTTCACAATGACAGGAAACCGATAATGGAACTATGACTCTAATTGAAATAACGGTAAGCGTATACAATGTTCTAAAATATTTAACTCAAATATTTATGGCAAACAATTAATAATGGAACTTAACCAGACAGTCTGTCATTTAGAATACAGTCATGCGTGGTAAGGTTTTAAGACAAAGCTTGGGAATTGTATATGCCAAACAGCATATCCCCAATGTTCTCAAACTCAATGTAGAACTTGTATCAATACAACAATTTAAAAAAAATGTACTTGATTTAAATATAATTAATATTATTTAAATACATATTTCCCATTTTCATATTGAACCTTTTAAGAGCATATTGAATAAAACCTGCAAAAAGCATGTGTCATACTGTGAGGTATCAATTGTCATATAATGGGCTTTTGAAATGTAAAAGACAGAATTCATTACAAATTCAATTCTTCGTTTGCTGGATTTTAGCAAATGTATAATTTAGATAAATAAATGACCGGAAAGCGAATTGAATTGTATGTATACAGAACAAATGGAAGCATGATCACAACATTAAATTTGTGTAGAACATACATGCCTCCCGACTTGCAGCAAAGTCGTACCTGTGACCTAAAAATTAGATTCCTTTATTTGAAAATCATTATTGGTCTTCCTTTGTCAATGCTAACAATCATATTCATGCATATGATCAATAGTATTTTCTAGGTATTGTGCGTAAATAAAATGTATGTTAAAACCCCCTGTGGCATTGATCTTTCACATGGTGATCTAGAATATTTATCCGTTTATTTCCTTTCTCAAAAATAATCACTGTATTAATGTGTATGATCTAAGGTCACAGCTTTCTCAAGATATCTTTCATAAATTTATTTACTGTGACAGGCCCCTGTGACCTTGACCTTTGAACTGCTGACCTCACAGTCGATATGCGCTTCTTCCTTACCTTCCAAGTAATCAGAATAGCAATTTACATGATTATAGGTCAACACGTTCTCTAGATTTCGCGCGGAAACGAAAGGTCAGCGGACCGACAAACCTACCAACAGCTCAAGAGAGCGACATACCTGCGGACCTAAGAACGAAGGCAAAGCAAAATAATCACCACTTCTTCAAATGGGGCATTAATATTGCTCTGCGCATAAAAAAGTAAATCATTATTATTTATGAATTGTATAAAGTCCAATGCAATACTTAAACTATTTCAGTCTGGGTCTCAACAATAAACTGGCTACACGCCGGAATAAAACGTTCACAATGAATGAAATCATCTACTGAAAGAAATACACAGAAACAGAACATCTTAGTTCACTTAGTAGCAAATAACGAGTACGTGTGTACGTTGGAACATGTCAAGCTTAGTACCAAGATATTAACATTCTTGTTGTTTGACGCATGGCTGCTTTCTTGCTATCAAATAAACGCAATACTATTGTGAATATGTATGAAACTGAATAAACTCAGAGCTTTCACAATTTTATGTTTTACAATAACCGCGGTTCAACTTTGAGCAAATACCGCAGAGAACCGTGTTGCAATCTATCAAGGACCCATCGTTTGTTTAAATAGCCTTAACGTCATTAATGGCTACAAGCATTCACGAATGTGCACACACACGGCTGATAATTTGGAGCCGCTGTCAGAGACTTATCGCTTCAAGTAATTCCCGAGCGACCGTTGTTTAGAAAATAGGAGCAACAGGGCAACGGAACTGATGGTGGAATGCGTTTAATTGCGCCCAAACCTACATCTTGCAACCTGCATTTTAGAAAAGTTAGCAACCACAGGCCAACATGTGTTGAAAGAAATAAAACTTCGCCGTGCAAAACATATCATATTTACATGCACGCTTAATTGCAAATTTTCTGGCTATTATCTAGCGAGACAACGGGACTATTTTAGATAACGTATTGTTAAAGAAATTAACTCTTCAAAGCACATTTAATTGTTAGGTTATTTCGATTGCAATCGTATTCCTCAGGACATTTATCCAAACAAAAACATTGAGGTGAACACAATCATCGGTGGCGGCTGCTCTATAACAGACTGCATCCATCCCGTTAAGTTGCTTACGATTTTGTCCAGCTTGCTATATACAATTTAATTTTCTAAAAAAAAATACACCAGAATAATATAATTGTTTCACAAATATGACCTATTCAGAAGACGACCATAGCGGGAAAATTAATTATAATAAAAACCCGAACGAATTGAGACAAGATCTTAAATGTCATTGGCTAACCACGCACGATTGAAGAGTATGACGGGAAATCTGACTCAAGAGAATACAGAAAGAAACTCCCTTGACAGTTTATAATAGATCTTTTTCCGATATTCGATCTACTTACTTCAGTTATGATTAAGTGTTTCAGGTTGTAATAGCGTGCAATATAAACAATTTAAAATGTCTGAAAACAATTATAAGTCAATATAAGATACATATCAATATGTTTCAAAATACACGCTAAACGAACAGCTTAACCTCACG
Organism: Dreissena rostriformis; assembly: GCA_007657795.1. Taxonomy (NCBI): domain Eukaryota; kingdom Metazoa; phylum Mollusca; class Bivalvia; order Myida; family Dreissenidae; genus Dreissena; species Dreissena rostriformis. The sequence continues at coordinate 77,236 of VMBQ01000311.1, read as the reverse complement.
TACACGGAAATGTAACATAAAACTGAAATCTCGTTTCCTCTTGAAATACTATCAAACTAAGTCATCGGTTAAGTGAACGGTTCTTTTTATTTATATCAAATACAATCATGTTCAAACGCAGTTGTATTAATATATTAAATTCGCAACAATTTATGTCTTTAATCAGGAAAGTACCTGACTATATAATTATGTTTTGTTTGGATAGGGCCAAGAAGCTATAGTGACACGGCAACACGTTGGTGAAAACCACATTTCGTTGAAATAATAATACCCATCAATGAAAAGATTTTATATTATTCACATCGCGAAAAAATAAGGTCATCAGAAAGAAAACTGCCTTTGATAAAGTTTTTAGAAATGCGTTAATGGCTTGCACGCAGTAAAACGAGACGCATACAATTATGTATTTCAATTGAAACGACCAAACATTTGACGAGTACGAATGTTGATTCTGAGATCGCAGATTATAAGTATGACCTTATGCAAATGTCAAATTCGTTAGGAGAACTCTTTTTCTTCGACACTATATTTTAAATTGCAATCGAATACGAGGGAACAAGCACATAATATACACTTCACCATACAGAAATAACAAGCAAGTCCTAAATAAGCGCAAAAAACGCCTTTCGACCATATTGTATTGCATTAATAATTAAAACTCAAATTAAGCCCAATAAACAGTTGGTATGTTACGTACTTTTGTTCCATCAATATTTAAACATGTCAAGGTCGCATGTTCTTGTTACGACGTGACATATCACATTACGTACTGGGTAATTGTTCGCAAGCTATTTGATTCCTTAAATACTCATTAACATGTTGGGGTTTAAGAAGTTCGGTTACATATTTAGAATTTTAATTAAGCATCATTCAGTGTTTGTCTTATGTCAAAACAATGAATGGAAAGCGATACCTGGATTATGATAGTATTTTAAATTACAGAAATCCCATAAAATCTCTGTTAATATTTTGGTCACATTGTATAGCAAACTAATTGTTTATGGAAGCTTAACGAGACTTAATTTCATATTTATGTCAATTAACTAAGACTAATATGTTGCAATCATGCGTGATTATTTTATAAACACAAACATACATTGGAATGTGAACAGTCTAATTAGCAAAACTCTTATATTCTCAATGTTAAACCTCTCACAAAACAAAACAAAAGAGATGCAAAGGCCCTTATGCGCTCTCCTGATACCTCAATGAACTGGGCTGGTTGTGGTCAAGCGGTCTCACAACAGATGGATTTACATGGAAAACTAACCCAAACCCCTTGCAGCAATATTTGTGAACAAACCACAATCATTTTCAAACTAAGCTCAGATATATATAAGGATGTAATATTAGAATGTGCAAATGTTTTGACATAAGCCATATAACGGGAACTGACCCGCCTTATAGCGGCCATGTTTTCCAATGGAACGGAACCAGTTTTAAATCGTCGGGAAATTTATTAGAACATATGTTCAGAACAATTTTTATTAAGATTGTGAAAACAAGTGTGACTTTAAGAGTGTTCATAAGCTTTTTCTTAAATTTGACCTTGTTATCTAGTTGTTGATCCCTAGTGATCCAGTTGCGAACTCGGTCGAGATATCGTTGGGTAAACTGTCTTAACCAATTGCGGAGAACGAAGGACAAAATGCGATCATAAAAGTTCATCATGAGCACGTTAAACGCAGGTGAATTAAAAATGCTTTCGAAATATAATGAATACTACTATTAACAACATAGTCAAATTTCACATAACGGGGGTTCCATCAATTCAACAAATTCGTTATTGTACAACGTATGCATACTTACATTATGGGCGTTTGATAATAATTTATTGAAAGATAAAATTAATTAAATATTCAGATATTGCATTTAATAATACGTTTGCTGGCTCTAAACAAATGTATTAATTAGTAGAATGATTGACAGGAGTGCGGTGTGAATCGTCCCAAAAAGAGAACACATGGGCGCAAAAACAATGATAAGTGCTTTTAACATAAAACGCAAAACTTGGGAAAATGAGAATTATTAATAGAAACGTTATTACGTCTAGTTCAAAACAAGACTGGGCTATCCTGTGCACATCGTATGTGGATTAGTTCAATGGGTTTATTTCCTTTCAATAGAAGTTTTAATTTAAATGATTACCACAAATATGAAATATGAGTAATATGTTCGGCATTCGAAAAGCTTATTCTGAAATGTTTAAAGGGACTTGTTCACAAAGTTTAGTATTTTTGGAGTCATATCATTTCATTGTAGAAGACGGTTTGAACCATTCGCTATCTTGCTCAGAAAGTAGTATGGTATAAACGTATATTACTAAAATTGTATTAACAATACGCTATTTGGTTTATTATTACTTAAAGCAATACAAAAGTGAACGCGTTTTGATGACTAAACTTTCACGTCAGCATTGGGTTTTATGTCTCTGAAATAATACACCATTTCTGACGAGAATATTAAGTCATAAAAACGCTTTCACTCTTGTCGAGCTGTTTAAACCGTTATAATATGTCATCAATAACATAATAATAATTTAAATCCTTGAAAAAAGGCACCCTTGAGTCCAGTTTTGATGATGTACGCATTTATATTTGTTCGTGAAAATAAATATTATAAGCAATATAACAGTAATGTTCGACATGAAATATATTGTTTTTAATTGTGAAGCTTAACAAGGATTATGTTATGACCGCTACCCCTAATAAACAATTCATTCACTTATCTAGTTAGTTAATATTGTATATATATATAGACATATACTGACTGATGAAGATGGATTAATATGTGCCATCTTATCTTGTTTATTTAGAAATGAAATTGAATACAATTACTTTGAATTGATCAATCCGCATAAAAAGTCTCTCAAACAAACAAATACTAAAATAATATGTCTACATTGGTAATATACTATGAACGTACGATTTCATGGCATGCACTTAAACTACTTTTAATATTTTGATTCTCAAGACGACGAGACGTATTATTAACCACTAAATCGTAATACAGGAGAACAGTTTAAGTATTAGCATGCCATATGCAGGGATTACAATATATTTTTGTATTTGAAACTGGGTTATCGACTGCGTTATCCTACAACGATCATTCTGACAGACAGACAGACAGACAGACACACTGTCTATCATTCTGTGTTTTAACCAATCGCCTGTGTTACAACTAAAATCCATGCAAATAGAAACACCATGCTTCCGTAAATGTATATGATGTGTAAGCTAGTATGATTATAAACGTGTCAGTCTATACCTTTTCCGACTTAATGGTCTAGATAATTACCTTTAAAATTAAATAATTTAAACAACTTCAAAAGAGCAATCACAGAAGTTATGTAGTTTCTGTTTTGGAGTCACTAACGTAGATTCCGGCTTAGACTTCGGACAACCAAGTGTCATGACTTTAGCTGATACCACAGAGCATCGTGTTGCAATAAATCGACGGCCCATTGTATGTTTAAATAGCCTATCAGTAATTGGTTTATACAGAAACGCAAGTAACAACACACAAGGATGGTAATTCGCAACCACTGCTTGAGACATAGAAATACCTGAGCGGCAGTTGCTTAACAAATATCAACAACGGGACAACGTTACAGGTGGCATAATGCGTTCAATTACGCATCACCTGCTTGTTGCAACTGTCCTGCAACTTGGCACCCGTGAATAGCAACCATCCCAAATGTTGTGAAAGAAATATCACGATCATCGCGATTTCATTCTACATGAATTGTGTTCAGATTCCTTTCCACTAAAACAAACCCATTTCTGCAGCTGGAAAAATATTTCTAACAAATTTGTATTAGTTTGTTACGGATACAATCAATGTTATCGGATAAGAGAACTGAATTATTTTACTTCAACACATAAGTTTGTCACACACGTGAACCATAATAAATCCAAGCATATCGACAAGAGTAGTATAAATAAAATCCCGAGCATCCCGATATTGCGTCTAAGTTAGACGGAATCTGCATTTTGAATTGCAATTACCACGCGTGATTGAATGGTTTGAATATGCATATGACTCAAGAGAATAAGAAAAGAAACTATACCGTCGATATTTAGCCTACGTCATGTTTGTGTATCCCTAGATATTTATCATACATCATTGTCAGATATATAAACATATCAGATCTACGTGTTTTGAGCTATGGAACAGTCTTTCCAGGCTGTTTAATTACGTAGAAAAAAAACGTATTTCTGAAATGATTTTTCCTACAAAATACACCTATTCGCTAGTGCACGTTTACAATGACCAGCTTTTAAAGTAACCTCTATAAATCGTATATAAATCAAAACATGTATGTCCATTCGGGTCGGTGCGTAACAGTCATTGAGCACGTGAAGTTTTCCCACAAAGTTGCCTGTCTTTTGCACTATAAATATCAAATTTAAGACACTTCCCGTTTTTAATAAGATAACGCTACATTATATTAGCACTCTGCTTATACAGGGGGTTTAAATATTTTATGCTTAACGTGATTTGTCGGTGCCATTGCTGCTGGTCGTATGACTGAATGTGCTGACGATGTCTCCGGATGGTTTCTGACATTGCTATGTACATATGAGCGCGTTGAAGACCCTGCGCACAGCAAGAGACATATGGTCTTGTCTTGAACACGTTTGTTTATATCACGTTAGTGAGGTTTATATCAGAATGCTTTCGCGACTTTTTCGATTCTTTAAAACTGGTTCAGTTATACTAAAAGTGTACACAATTTGTGGGAAATATTCTTGAACAAAAATGCGAAATTATTTTAGAAACTACACACGTGCATCCGCATCTTTATAAACAATATATATTTAAATCAATCTGAAAATTCGTTAATTAGTGTATCGTCCATTTCTTTCAAATTGCGTAGGTTCGAAAAAAGGGATAAAGTATTTTTTCTTGTCCAGTCTGGTATATTTTTTATGAAATAAACTGATATTATATGCAAATGATTAAAAACTATACAGAAAGAAATACAACCGTACATGTATACATACACAAATAATTCAAACATGTTATTTGTAAATTCGTATTCTTCGTTACATTACTGCAATTGAGTATTATTTCCAGATATGAGAAGCTCAGACATTGTGCAAACGTGTAAAAAGTTGACCATAATTGGACTGATCGATTACCAAGAACTACCTTGTTTGGCAAAAAATCAGCCATCTTTGACCAACAAAATATCACTTTGTAAAAGTGAAACGTTTATACATGAAAATTATATATGATGTTAAACTGCGTCACATCAAACAGCCAAGCAAATAAAACCATTTTATTATTCGGAAACATTTGTCTTCTCTCAAAAGCACATCAGTTTACGGCTCCCTCGAGACAATTGAATAAAACAGAAAATGAAGTCATGAGACAAATGGATTAAACATGTCATTTCGCATATACATCACATATGCGCATGCGTACATATGTTAACCTTAGGCCTATTAAATGATAATGAAAACGCCTAAAAGTCGATGGTTTATCTACAAAAAGTGCTGAACGCCTTGAAAGCTGTAACATCGGATTTAGGTATTTGACCGGTAAAGGCAATAACAGGAATTTGAAATCGTGATACACATTTCTTTAAATACTTATAAGCTCTACATGTTTCGTTCAATTTAAAAAAAAATGCTAAATATTCATATCGTCAAATTATTATTTATATCGCTCTGATCGGCAATCTAAACATATATTTGCTTATGTAGACTACATAATACTTTCATGTTTACACATTTACATCCATATATAGTAGTACATTTTGTAAGTGTATAACGTTAAACATTAACAAATGCTTTTATAGCGATGATTGTGTTATCATTCGCTGCATTTGATTGTTTGGTATTATTATGATGATGATGATGATGATGACTACAAAGAGCTTGAACTATGGAAATTATGCCCTTCAATATCAAGTTAATAATTCCTGCGTCGGGGAGTCCTTTTCAGCATTTTAAATCACATTCACATATGAGCAATACTTAATCTAGAAATAAGCTGAGTGTCTTCAGTATATAGTAATTATTAAATGTCTGTCTGGACACAGGGCATGTCTTCAACCTTTCCACTCGCATGTAGCATTCGCTACCCCAGCGGGAACCAGCCGGTCGTAACGGGAACCAGTCAGCCGAGTATCTTTTCGGCAGTTACTGGTACCTGCGGCTCGATTGCTGGCTCGGCGGTACATACGGAATAGTTCGAGAATAGCTTCAACGAGGTAAAGACGCCATTGGTTCTAAGAAGCTAATTTCAGATTATAAACTAGGTTGTAAGTCCTTTGCCCGGTGGTAGATGGTGGCCAAACACCTTACCAATCGACCATAATGGCGCTGCGAGAACTTTCTTTTTAATTGCTGCAGATTTCACGGTGGAAAACTTGGGGATGTTGCCCCGGTGGATTTGAGTTGAAATTTGTAGCGAAGAAGAAAGGTGGTTCGAACCTGAGCGGAGGATGGTTGGTGTAATGGTTTAAGTCGGAGGTATATTCTATAAATATCACTGGTGTATTTCATCAGTCAGGGCGTCCTTAAAGCTGTTTAGAGTCAGGGTGGAATAAATTTGTGGGTGAAAAACTTTGAAGAATTTTTCAAGATATTATTAGAAACAAAATCAATAGCAGCAACAGCTGCAGTAATAGCAGCAACATCAGCAGTGGTGGAAAAACAACAACAGATGATCTTTTTCTGAAAAATCCAAGTATTTCTTGGAATAAAGCCTGCAAAATACATAGAAAGCTGAAATAATTATTGATTACTCAACTGCAAATATTGGAAAAATACAGTGATAATTTCTCTGTATTATACACAGATAGGTAAATTACCAGAAATAAAGTTGGAATTTCAGATAAAATTTAGAAATTATTCTTTAAATGCAGTAATTAAAAAGGCGATGCATTCAAGTGATTTTCCATCACATCTGGAGATTTTTTATTAAAAAAATAAATAAAATAGGACGTTTGGCGGAAAGTGTCGTCCCATATTAGTAAATATTTGAAATTTTTGTTTTGAGGAAAGTGTCTTCCCATATTAGCATATAATTAAAAAAAAATGTTTTGAGGAAAGTGTCGTCCCGTATTAGCAATTAGGCGCATTTAAGTGGTTTTCCATCACATTTAGAGAATATTTTTTTTAATAAGAAATTAGGCGGAAAGTGTCGCCCCGGATTAGCATATTAGGACTGCACAGGCTAATCTGGGGCAAAACTTAACCCTTTGAGCGCTGGAACCGAGTTTTGAATGCCTATGCAAACAGTTTGGATCCAGATGAGACGCCACATAATGTGGCGTCTCATCAGGATCCAAACTGTTTGCTTTTCTGATAGTATTCTTTGAAAAAAAAATGAAGAAAATGTTAATTTTAGAAATTCAGCAGACGACATTTTAGCAGACGACAAATTTCCCAGCATGCAAAGGGTTAACGCACATGCATTCAACCCCCTTTTCTCAGAGCATGTCTCATATCAATTTTGATTTTACAGATTTTACAGAACGTATTGTGTGCAGGAAAAATTGGGCCTTGCTCTGGGGCAATTTGGCTTAACCCTTTGCATGCTGGGAAATTTGTCGTCTGCTAAAATGTTGTCTGCTGAATTTCTAAAATTAGCATTTTCTTCGATTTTTTTTCAAAGAATACTATCAGAATAGCAAACAGTTTGGATCCTGATGAGACGCCACGTTTTGTGGCGTCTCATCTGGATCCAAACTGTTTGCAAAGGCCTTCAAAATCCGGTTCCAGCGCTCAAAGGGTTAAAGAA
>VMBQ01000311.1:4794-69115 GCA_007657795.1 Dreissena rostriformis | reverse complement strand
ATAAATAGGTGTTCGTCTGAGGACGTATCCCGGGTGGTCTTAAAGGGTGTTCCGGAAAAATCCAAGTGTGGGTCGGAGACATCCAATGTGAGTTCAACTTCTGATCAAGAAGGGCCCAAAAACTTGATTAGAGACTCACCGGTGCAGATATCTGATGGTGGTGGTATTTCCGGGTCTGGAGAAAGTGGACCCACAATTTTAAAGATTGGAGTCGCTGCGCGTGACTCCTGGTGGTACAAAATTAACAAAATAAATCCATCAGGCGATCCCGAACTGCATGAGGTGGCTAAAGATGTACTGTCGGAGGAGGAGGATGAGGCAATTGAAGCACATATCGAACTAGTGATGGCAGGGGAGGAGTATGAGATTTTAGGCGTTGATGTAGATGATACCGGTGGACCAAGTAGTTGGGATTTCTCAATTGAAGATCTGGTGGTGGCTCAGGACAAAGAACGTGATCTGGAGATTCTTTTGAAATGGAAGAGAAGAAGGATGTTGATGAGGAGGAGGTACAGCCAATGGAAGAGGAGGAGGAGGAGGAGGATGGAACATTATATAAGATGAGGAAGTTGACATGTATTTCATGTATAGATTGAGGAGGCGTTGAAATGGTGGACATGATACCGCTCGCACTTTTTTCGTGGTATTGAATGCCAGTCAATAACATGTAATGATGGATGGCATGTACTTCATGTTGATGAGGTTATCCGGGAGGAGGTCCACCAAATTTTGTATATATGTCTGTTTATTTGTTTTAAATAATCATGTCTTTTTGTTTGAAAGTATGGTACCGCCTTACAAGATAAAGTAGGGGGGAGTGTAGCATTCGCTACCCCAGCGGGAACCAGCCGGTCGTAAAGGGAACCAGTCAGCCGAGTATCTTTTCGGCAGTTACTGGTACCTGCGGCTCGATTGCTGGCTTGGCGGTACATACGGAATAGTTCGAGAATAGCTTCAACGAGGTAAAGACGCCATTGGTTCTAAGAAGCTAATTTCAGATTATAAACTAGGTTGTTAGTCTTTTGCCCGGTGGTAGATGGTGGCCAAACACCTTACCATCATAGCAAATGTAGCACGTTATAAAATACATACGACAGAAAACTGTCTATGTAATCATCATTCATACCTAGATGAGTATTGCCCGTGCCATTTGCAAAACTCCCTAGCAGACGAATAATTAAAAGAACTTGTTATTACGGTCACGGATTACATGATATTGGTATGTCTGTCCGTTTACTGTATTTACATACAGAACATCATCACTCGACAACGGATATTGACCTATAAATGACCAGTGTTGATCAGAATCATTCATCAGTTTGATTATTTTGTACAAAATATGTATTAAACATAACTCTGCTAATGTAGATTGCCATCTAAATTTTGAAGACACGTATGTTTATCAAATGACGCATATATTGTAGAGGAACAGTGTTAAACGCAATTCCATACCGACTGTGCGCAAAACGGTTGCCAATTTGTGACATTCAGACAATTTTAAAAAGATTCCAAACTTGTTGTTTTTTTCGAAACACAGTTATTTGGAGACTGTCCTAATGCATGTTGTGAAGTAGTAGTACTGTCAGTTTAAAAATAGCTTTAATAAGGGCTGTAATCGTGCTATTCCGTACGAACCGGGATGCGTCTTATGCTTTCGCCATACTCATTGCGAAAAGGATTTGAGTATGAACCTTTTCGATCTTTCTTTGAAAAATCTTTGTTACCATCTTCGTGTCCTCTATATCTGCCCAGAGACTAATTGCCTTTACAAAGCAGGAAACAGCAAACAAAATAAATGTAAACATGAAAATTGTTGACGGTTTTAAGCTGGTTATATTCAATACAATCAGTAAGTTATCGCATATAACTAGTTTATATAGATCTGGTTTCAATACAGAATAACAAAAGCACTAATGTGCACGATTTATCTATTTACTATGTACGTATAAGGAAATAGTTACGCAATTCATTTAATAAAAAACAGTGTTAACCATGCAAACTGAAAAACAAAATTTAATTTCACATATTGTTTTGCAAACGCAATGGTAAATTAAGTTTGGACGTTTCACTTTTCTTAAAAATAATCCTAGCATTTCTGTTTAAAAGGCATATCTTATTGACGTTTTTATTTTCAAGCACACCGTTTGAGAAACAAATGCGTATGTTGCGAGGATAAAATCAAAGTCGCTAGCAAATGTATGTGGTAAACCCATTTTGTTAACAAGGCGAACATAAAAACCCAAATAAGATGCATACAATACAGCTTAATATGTTAGAGACAATACAACAAACATGTTATCTAATAAAGGGTCTAAATGATCAACTTTGGAATGATGAGAAGGAAGGGTATACTGTCTTACTTGAATATGAAATTCACTTTTTTCACATATGACGTCATTTATATAAATGGCGCCCACTATATGTCATATTCATTACTGAACAATGCAAAATGACGTCGTATATGTTTTAGTTCTAGTCAAAGTATATTACCGTCAGCATGACGTTATCCGCAAACGCCATTTATTTGGATGGTCATATAACAACATTAACCACCCAATGTGCGATAACAAAAATGTATCGTAAGATATCATATTGTGTATTATTCAGTGTATTGAGAAACCATTTGTGTAATGTCACCTAAAATTAAAACACACATATTGTTGTCCTCATAACTCAACTGTGTATATTGAAGTTAATGAATGAAGATTTATGGTAGTTCTAGTATGTAGTCATACGTATAAAATTAATTAAAAACCGACTAAACAAAGGTAACAATGATCTACTGAAGAGCCATATTTTGATCTTTCAAAAAACAAAACTGTTTTACAAAATATAATGTAAATTGTGATGCAATGTTTACAACTCTGATTTTATGTAATTCATAAATAACACTTCTATTTCTCTTTACTATTTAACCAAGCACACATCTAAATGTATATACCAGTTTGAATGTTTTCACTTTAGGATAAGCGAGGTGTAGATATCCTTTCCACTTACTCCAGCAACTAACTTCTGCATTAGTTTGTGTGACATTCTTAACAAATAAGTGTCTCTAGCCCCAAAGTGTGGCATGCACTTTTACGTGTTTTAAACGTTGCGTAAATATAACTAATTGCTTTCAAATTGTGCAGACATCTACATTAGTTATATCTAAAATGTAAACAAACATACGAACTTCGATTGAAGCTGTTGTTGAAATACGTAACACGTGGACACTTAGGCATATATGCACTACGTCACTGCCTTTGATATGTGTTTGTTATCGTAACAACGAGAATTAAGAATGTCAATGTATACGAGGAAAACCGTCCATTATAGAAGCGGGACGACAACGTACATACTGCACCGGACAATTGAGATGGTGAATTGCTATCTGAAAATAGAAAAATAATAATAAAGTTTGCATTGCATATTGTAATAAAACGGACGCATAATTTGCGGTATTTTTAAATTTGCTGCCAGACGCATGCTTTCCAATAAACTTCCTCAAACTAAACATTATAAAGTGAATTAAATAAGGTATAACTGCTTACAATGTATTTGCATTATTAAACACGGGGGTACACGTATATAAATAACGTTTTCAGTCTTAACCCAATGCATTTTAACAGTTATTTCAATACCCCAACACACACTTTTATCCCAACACACGCTGTAAGACGAATACCGAACTGGGTATCTGTCTCTTGGATTGTCTACGAAATGAATAAAACAAGCTACTACTTGTCTATATATTTTTCCAACTATAAATTGCATTTAATATACATTTATAGAAAATCAAGAAATCAGTTCACGAAAATAACCTTTTTAAAGCAATGTGTTTGTAGGACTAGGGCAGCCTTTTGTCTGGTAACTTCACGTATAAAGAAAATATGGAGGAATAACTTCACAAGGCAAGTTTTACATGTTGGTGAATATGTTTGTTAAGTTATATTCCTATATCAACAGTACTTTTTTGAGTTACGAACGACACTAGTTAAACAATATAATATTTGTGCTTAAAAATGGACACACAAATTCGTTTTAAATATTATTTGTTATTATGCAAACGTTTCTTGATTGTCATATTTATTCAGCTTTAAATCGTTATATTGTATGATTCCCTGTATTGGTCATATTTCTTTTGTATATATGTACTCGGCCGAAGGCCGCAAAACCAACAAACTTTGAATTGAATTGAAATTGTTAACATGATGTTTAATATGCTAGTAAAGTTTAAGCCTTGTAGCAGCAATACTTTTTACAGGTTTAAAACACCTGCAATACAAAAGTCCGAAGGATGGACGGCAGGACGGACAGAAGGACTGACGGACGGAATGGCGAACGGACGAAAGGAATGACGGACAGAGCAAATCTATATGCTAATGGGCTAATAGCGGGCCATACAAATCATCGACATACTCCGTTTTCTATATGTATATTACTATATGTAACTTCAATGGTATACTTATTCGAATTGATTTAGAAAATTATAATTGACGTTGTATCATGCGAAATATCTATAAACATAACATAACCATTAGTTTCTGCACCAAACAGAAAACACAATATCTTTTTCTCATCCATTAATGTTCCTCCTTCGAATGCAAATCGAGAACAGACGTTAATTGTTATTGGTTATCATAGTAGTTCGCAGCGTAATGTCATGTGCTAGATATAATTAATGTTTTTATTGGTATTTAAACCAACGTTGCTATTTATGCGCAGCCTGGCTAAACTGTTTATATATTAGCGTCATCGGATACAAACATAATAATCATTTATATTTAATCGGTAACATGATTTAACTATTACAAATAAGTTGGTTGAATGTGTCAAATAAAACCTCCCCAATTGCTTTGATCAGTGATGGTTAGATGTTTTTTAAAGAACTTAAATGAACTCTTACTTACCCCTTTTACTGTGATTTGTGTATGCTGTAAAGAGAAAAAATAATGAATTAGTGTCATTTTAGCCTTGGAAATCTATAAAGAAAGCTTAAGATTGCACATATGATGATGTTTGAAAAACATAAATACTATGACATAAAATGTAACAGGTTCACATGGGCAATGATTTTCGCATCGTGTTAGTATAATATATTGTTCAACATAAACGTGTTATGCTAAATGAATCAAAAACGGATAACACATTAACTACACAGACATAATTAAGTCTAATTAACTTCTGCTTATAAAAGGGTTCATTAAATGTGTTTCATTTGAAACGACGTGTACATATCAAAGATTAAAAACAGTACAATAAAAAAATATCAAATATCAAAGAAAAAAGGAGTCAGTAAAATAAGCATTTAAAAAGTGCTTAAAAAAATCAAATAAAAACTGACAGTGAATATGAATCATTGTTCATACAGTTTATGGAATATAACATAAAAGCTTCGGAATTTTGCATTAATGTAGTATTTATGACGTCGCGCCGTGGTACACAAGGGCATATTTTGTATATCCAAGTCTTTAAAATAAATCTTTTTGAATGCAGCTAATGTATATATCCATGCGGAATACATTAATAGCAGATGGATGCAAAACTAAAGGAAATTCCAAGCGCAATAGTTAGTCTTATAGGACCGGCGGGGTGTTTCCTTTACTAAGCCAACTACCTTACCAAGCTCTGTATCCTAAATAATCGTTTTACGTTCTCGCTTTGCAGAACCTACAGAAATACGTTACCGACATAAAAAGACGTCAGAGTTGTTTTGATTTTGATATATATATAATATGTAAATACACCGGGATAAATAGTAATTAACCAGCACTACAGCCACATCTTACGATACATACTTTGTGAGTATATATATGTCTTCTAGAAGACAACATTATGCTATGCATTGTAGAAATATTTTCGCCATGGGTCTTGTCAACAAAGAATACAATAAACCATTCTTGTATACGTGCATTGTACGTGCATTGGGGCAGTTAGCTTTGGACAATGGCTGCAATCAGGTGAATGTTTTTATATCAGGTGAACGTTCGTTTATGTTTCAAATAAGTCTGCGGAAAGACTGCTAGTGTATCCGATAGATAACAACATTCTACTGGGTTAAAATCCATACATAACAGTGGCTACTACTTTAAAGCCTCAAAACCGACTTGTAGAGTGAGTTTGCATACCGTGTGTGAGTTGATAGTTTGATTGCCCAGAGTCCAAAGATACAAGTGATTCGAATTTAACCAGCAAGAGAAAGAATTGTTAAATGTAGAGTGTTTTCTAACAAGTCGGTTTATAAGTCTGGAACATGTAAGAGGTCACAACAGTAAAACGGTAAAATACCTTTACTGGACGTGTCTTGTGTAATATATTGTTCGTTCTGAGATCTTTGTTTTATGTTCTGATTCACACCTTGCAAAGTAATGGCATACTTGCTGGTTACATTCGAATGGTTGTGCTTTAAGTCTAAGTCTCAGTAATATTAAAAACGACACATATTGCAAAGACACAATGTAACATTGATAGTATGAATTACGCTGATGATAAACATAGCATTGCCCGTTTTATTGGCCCTTTATGTATCTTCAGGTATTGCGTTATTTATAAATTATTACTTGAAATCCACCGATTTACACATAAACTATATTTTTATTAGGATTCTTTATGTATTCAAGTGTTTGTATAAACATGTATCCAACACAAATAATGTTTATGTTGTGTACCGATTGTAGATGTTGTGTGTGACAAAGGTACCTACCATTAAGAGCCATAACATGTTTGTTGGTGATTTCCAAATTGGAGCTTCTGAATATGTAATTGCCGCCGTCACTCATTTCACTGTGATCTATGTCCAACTGACTTTGTAATGTCTTCGTTTCCGCAACACGGAATTTTGCAATATTTATTTCTCTAAACAGGTTCTGTTTGATTTTCTGACCGTCCAAGAACCAGTCAAGGTGCTCAGGGGGATACAGTTCACATGGAGCATTACACGTTAACGCTTTTTTTTCCATATAGCTTTTCCCGCTTATTTTAATGGCTGAAATATATACATGTATTTCAAGGTTACTCTCATCATGAGAGGTAAAAACATGCTATGCAAATTTTACGTATTGGTAAACATTTTATTAAACTTAAGTATTATATAATGTACATTTGTAGCATATGAAAGCTTAATACAAACATTACTGTTCATATGTATGATTGACTAGGAGGGTTGTGCAAAGATAATGATAATACAATAAATATAGTTTTCAAATATATTCTTATACATAAGACGTATCATTTCGTTCAATACACGTAGATACCAATGAAACACAAATGCATCTGGCGGCAAAAAAAAGGATATGTAGCGATAACAATTACATACCTACAGATCTACAGAACAGAACAGAACTTTATTCGTTTTCACAGGTTACAAAGCAATGACATTTTGTAATAACATGTGAGCTTATGTATAAGAGAATTACACAGATATCAAACAAACAGTATTATAAACNAATAAAGTTAGTCCATTTATTGTTAATATGTGTATTTATCATAAATGTATACATCAAAAAGGAAATTTTAGTGTGTTTACTTGTTATTATCTTGTTCCAAAACCTTATCATTTTTGTTTTTATAATTATATCGAGCGGGTATCTTCCAAGTTCTGCATATAAGCACTATCTTGGCGTAGATTTTTTAACTTTAGTGATTCTTCGTAGGAAAGAACAATGGACATTTTCGATTATGTCTAGATTCTCATATCCCCAGACCTCACAACCATATGTCAAAATAGGGACTATAGTTTGGTCAAATAATTTGATTTGCAGGTCAATTGGTTAATTAAGATTATTTATTTTAGTAAATACGTGGAACAGTGCCTTGTTAGCTTGTTCTACGAGATATTTTCTACAATTTAAAACACTTCCAGATGAAGAGAAAACGACACCTAGTTATTTGTATTCTTTGACTGTTTCGAGCAATTGGTTATTTATGTAGAATTTATATTTGGAGGTTTAAGTTGTCCCAAAAACCATAACTTTAGTTTTGTAATAATTGACATTTAATTTCCAAGTCTTACAGTAGTTATAGAAGCAATTCAGTTTATTTTGGAATTCTTCTTCATTTCCACCGAGGATTATTGTGTCATCTGCATATAGCAAGATAAGTAATTTTATGAAGTGAATTGCATCATTTATATTAACTTCTAGACTTATTCTATTACACGTTTGTTGTAAGAAAGCATCAAGATCATTCATGTTCATAGAAAAAAGTATAGGAGATATATGTTTTCTTTGTCTTACTCCTAACGTACTAACAAACATTTGGGATAGTTCACCATTGAGAGAAACACAGGATTTAATATTCGAATACAAATTTGTAATAATGGTGAATATTTAACCTTGTATTCCAAGTTTAAGTATTTTATGCCAAATACCTGTTCTCCAGATAGAATCGAATGCAGCCGAAAAATCTACGAACAGAATAATTTTCTTTTAGCGGCCCTAATTTTTGAATAAGCATATTTAATGTAAATATATGGTCGCATGTCAAATAACCTGAGCGAAATCCAGCTTGGTTTTCATGAAATAAGTTATTGTCTTCTAGAAAAGTGTTTATTCGTTTGTTAATTACAGCTGTAAATAGCTTGCCTAAACAACTTAAAAGTGTAATCGGTCTGCAATTGTTAGGATCAAACTTAGATCCTTTATTTTTAAATATGGGTTTTATTGCACCGATTAACCAAGCTTCGGGTAAGATTCCGGTTTCTAAAATTGTTTTGAAAAGACTGAAATATATTGGGAGCATTTTGAAAGAAGTGTTCTTAATAAATTCATTTAAAACATTGTCAATTTGGGATGGCGCTTTTCCATTCTTTAATTTTATAATCATTTTATTTATTTCGTTGCAGGTGATAGGTGCATTCAAGGCGTCGACATTGTATGTATCCGGTGTACCATGTTCATCCGGGTCTGGTGGCAATATATCTGGGTGTATAGTTGAGTTAGTATCTTTAAAGAATTTAAAAGACTGTTCGATATTCGGGCTTTGACTTTCCCTTTTACGTTTATTTATATTGTTTAAAAGTTTCCAATATTCTTTGGGGTTTGAGGCGTTTATTGACCGTAACTTATTTTCTACAGTATATTTATGTTTGTTTATATACGTATTGAGCACGTGTTTATAGTGGCGGCTGGCCAAATCTATGTTATGTTTATTTAGTGTGGATTTGTGTAATTGGTAAGCGTTACGAGCGTGATTGTATTTATTTCGTGCCTTGTGACATTGAGGCCCAAACCATGGTTTTGGTGTAGCTTTAAAATGAGAAGTTTTACGTCTTTGTTTATTAATTTGGCGAGGGAACGATTTACGCGCAGAATGTAGGAAGACATTTGATATTTTATCGGTAATTTTATTTAAGAATGTTTGTATGTCATTATTTGGACGATTATTCAGCAATTCCTGTATTTCATATATTTCTGTATTGTCTATATTAGAAACAAACTAGTTTTGTTTATTAGGATTCCATTTAGGGGGCGGGGTGTGTTTTTAGTGTTTGTTCCTGGGATCGGGGTTAGGGTTACATCAAATGGTAATTTAACTGTGATAGATAACAGGCTATGACCATCTGATAAGAGTCCGTCAACCTCAATTATCTCGAACTAGTTTATTTTATTAAGTACATTGATGGACGATAGTGCATAATCAATCACCGAGGTATTTCTAAAATTATGTTTTCCAGTATTTGAGTCCTTTCCAAAGCGACCATTCATAATAATTAAGTTATTAAACTTGCATATTTCTAGTAGTTTATGTCTCGTTTTATTGGTTTTATTACATTGTGATTACGTTGGAGTGGGATTCCTAGTTGAGTTAATGTTTGTGATGGGTTACACGCGTTCATCGTTCCTTCATCAATTTGAAAGTGTTGAGATAAGAAGTCATCGAGGTCGGTGTAATCGGGTAAATTTGATCAGCAGCCATTAAAGTCGCCAGTTAAAAGAATATTATCGAATTGAGTGCACGTATTAGTGGTTTCATTTTCTAGTAGAAAGAGTTCATCATCATTGTGGAATCTTGATTGTTCTGTGGGTATATACACATTACCGATAGTGAAATTGTCTTGCCCATTACTTATTTTTAGCCAAAAAATGTACTCGCATTTAGATTCTGGTGTTGTGACAGTTAGCTTATTCATAATTTCATTTTTTATAAAATATCCCAAGCCGCCTGATTTTGCTTATAATTTTCAAGCCGTGGCTTAGATAAAAATGTATAATAAGGAATGTCAATTATGTCAAATTTATCAAGTTTAGTTTCTAGGGTGCACAAAAAATCATTATTTGAAATTCATTCTTGGAATTCTGAATAATTTGATTTTTTTTCAGACCACATACATTTAATGATCCTATCAAAAAAATAAAATGATTATCAGGCATATGAGAACACACATTCACATTCAAATTTGTTTTTGCAGGTACAGAAGGTGGCGCGTTTTCATTAGACTCCGTGTCGCTGTCTGGTAACAGCTTTTTCTGTGAAAAAAAAGATTCATTAATAACAAGTTAATAGGACTGCCAGAGAATAGTCAAATACAGTCGTTTGTGTTACTTGTTTCTAACAATGCTTTTAATGTACAAACCCGTTGATAATTGCGTAAACAGTAACTAACCATTGTTCGCAAAATGCCGATGTTTTATTAAAATATATTTTATCATGACATTAATTTTCGAATGCATTGATACTTAACAATATTTCACTATTAAATCCGAAAGTTTCCGTGTAAAAACAGTTATATATATACAAGACAATTCTACTCATCATGATGATACCTATGCACACGGGAAACTGGTATATGATAATATTTCAAGGACAATACTTTGTTTAATAAATCCCAAATTGCTAGTTTAACGCCGAGTTTCATTTTGTTATTGATATCTATCAAATACTAATTTTCTCCTTAAGTGTATGAGATTTTTTCCAGCACCTGCACGTATTATCTTTTAAATGTGTATTTCAATACATTAAACGGTACCAATCATGTATACATTTTTTACTTCAGATTATCAGAATCTCATCCAATACGTTGAGCTGCACGTATTTTCTCAGGTCCTCGTTGGTACTGATTTGGCACTCATAGACCCCCGCATGGTGGGGCTGGACTTTGGATATTACAAGNAAGCAACAGAAATACTCGTTTTGTCTTTGGTAATATCCCATCTGGATTATTGTAATCTCATCTTGTATGGAACAGCTCAATGCGAAATAAACAAAATGCAGCGTATCCAAAACATGTGTGCCAAATTGGTACTCGGCCGACAGAAATATGACAGTTCAAAAGATGCTTTGTATGAACTACACTGGCTACCAGTAAAGGCTAGGATAACATTCAAATTACTGACCTTCATGTATAATTGTTCTGATGGTCACGCGCCAAAATACCTTACAGAACTGTTAAAAGAAAAAGTACCAGCACGTAACCTACGATCTACTGTCTCGTATGACGGATGTTATGATGTGAAACGCACAAAGAGAAAAACTTTCATGGACAGGAGTTTCGGAGTTGTTGGTCCGAAACTGTGGAATGACCTACCATCAAGCATTCGGACTTCTGTCTCAATAGACATTTTCAAAAGGAATTTAAAAACATTTCTCTTCAGAGACTTTTACAACCTATTTTAATTT
This sequence comes from Dreissena rostriformis, assembly GCA_007657795.1. Taxonomy (NCBI): domain Eukaryota; kingdom Metazoa; phylum Mollusca; class Bivalvia; order Myida; family Dreissenidae; genus Dreissena; species Dreissena rostriformis. The sequence continues at coordinate 57,517 of VMBQ01000311.1, read as the reverse complement.
GAATACCCGTGATTTCAAAACAAATCGAGACTCAGTTGTACGGGCTTATTTGTCAAACAACCATGACTCGGAGGACCAATAAATTAAAGAACTGTGCGGGCTTCTTTGCTCAAAAAGGATATTTATTGTACAAGTGACCGGTAACCAAAACTCATCAGGGCTTCTTTGCTCAATGATTGAATGACATAATACAGCGGTCTTTTAGTCACGCTTAGCCCCTCTAGTTGTGTCTAAAAGTCACACTGAAATTTTAACCTTCAAGTTGTGTCTTGTAGTCACACTTGGTCAGTCTATGTGTGACTTGTAGTCGCAATAGTTCAAATAGGTTAAAACCCAACAGAAGTGTCCGTAAGGGTGACGGGTGACCGGTAGCTGTGGGATCCGACAGCCATAGTGCAGAAATATCCTTTCACGTATCCTTTCAGTTCATGAAAAAAGTGTCGTTATGTTGCCAAAACTTTGCTGAAAATATCATTATAATATTTGTCTTAACCCTAGTTATATCAATTTATTACATAATATTTTGTTTCATGTGTTTTAATATCGTAGCCTGTATTGTTTAATTGCTTAAGTTTCTTACAGCATTTTTATTTATATTTATATCACACATTTTTAGATTATTAATATTTTAATTAATGCTGCATAAAAGTATCAATCACTCTTATTTTTTTATATAAATTGTATGTATATTTATATGTTTTGTACAACGCCATTGAATATAATTATATAAATAGGCGTTTCATCAAATTCGCAAGTTTCAAGTTGTTGCATATAGGGACGATCTCAGGAGAAATGTAAAGGCATGCATACTCGTTTCATCACTGATTGTTTTCAGTTGGATAGATGGATAGACGGACGAATGTTAAGAGTGACGCATCGACAGACAAAGGGCACTTTCATAGAAAAATGGTAATATTGTATACGTTTTGAGTTTAACCAATATTACGTTCTAGCCTTGGCCATTTGAAAACATTCACGCCACATCAAATAAATTAAATATGTAGCACTGTGAACGGTATCGCAGTATTGAGCTTTCAAGGCGATTGGACGGGCGGCCATACAGACGGATGGAGAGCACATATTGGCAAGGAACTAAATTCTCCATTCGAACACATATACATATCAAGGCCACGGAAAAAATATTTTATTTAATTTGTTTTAATTTGTGTAATAAGTCATTTCTATAAATTTTATATTTGAATATGTTATATAGTTTCCAGATCTTATACAATAAGCATAAACATACCTGTTTAGTTCCTAAATATTTCACTGAGCACTGCAATATCGCACGCACCCCTTTTAAAATGTTACGTTAGTCAACGTCGCATTGTATACAGAAAGCTGATGAGGCACACCAGCCGCAAGCACTAAAAAACAAACACAAAACTTTCCTTTAACATCCGTCATAGGATTGCATCAAACACCACACACGATCATCATAATCAAATAAATACAAACTACGTTAAGCAGAATAAAAGCAACGTTTTAATATATGATGTTGTAATAACTTGTTAAAGTATTTTATTGAGTTTCATAGCTGAACATAAAAAGCGGAAACATGTTAACGTCTAGTATAATTTACTATAAAAGGTGATTAATTGCAAACAATGTCTTTGGTAGGTTAAACAATATTTTTTTTTATGAATGATACAAATCTGTTTACCTGATTTTCACCCTACCTCGAGTATTCAAATGGATATTAAATTATTGTATAATCTCTTTTATTGCTGTTTGATTAACACGGGATGAGGGCAGCATTTTTCTTATTTCCGCTTAATGTATTTTTTGTGTACGTCGTGCTTTGATAGGTAAGTTTGTGCTCTTGTTAGTAGATTCGTGAAGAGTAAGGCTATTTGGCTGTGGTGCTTATTCAGCTAAAGTTTAATATTGTGTCAACAAATGAAATGCATAATTCTTTACAAGGATGTTCATATACTTTTTTTACTATTATACAATTGTTGATTGACTTCAGGTTAACTGAGTAAGATATATTTCAATTTATTAATATAAATATTAATTTATTTTGTATTTGTGTTATCAATTAATGCATTTTCTGATATCATATAATCGAACTATTGCTATCGACGTCATTTATTTAAATTCTTATAAAACATTTAGTTAAGTTTATACAGAATACAAGTGAGAAAATTCCTTCTTTAAGTTCTTAAGTATATGTCAGGAAAATACATCGATAAATGCCCATATATGCATATAAGGAGTTCAAAGAACTTTCTAATTGACGTCAATTATATTATTGTTCCACTACTTCATACTTCAGCTGAGAGCACACAAGATCAAGATCAATGATTCTGCAATAATACTTAAATCAACTCAAAACTTAATTCTTTCACTCTTTCATTATTGCAAGTGGTATCGTTCTAATACGCTGTGATAGGTGTGTATCATACACGAGCTCGGTTTTGAATAATTATATTCAAGTGTGTGTTACAAGTCAATATAGTACATTTGCTTGTATTAATCTGTATTTCTTCATACTGCATTTGTCAACACCATACATATGACGGTATAAAGTCAAGTTATATAAAACTGTAACAGCTAAGACAGTATTTTGTTGTACAAACATGTTGCCATATAACGTTTTTGATGAGACCAAATGCTAGTAGCATTGTAGTCCTACTAAACCCTATACTTTCTTGTGTATGGTGTATAATTATGACCAATTGCAAGTGCAAGTTTCTTGCGAATCTCAAACGAAATAACAAATTGTTACACTAAATACAAATCGGCAGAATATGCAATAAACGAAAGAATATGAAATGCGAAGCGTATTAGATATAAATCAATTGACAAGATTAATACAATAGCATTTGATGTTTTTTTACATGAACGTATTAATATATGTAATACGTATCAGCCATAATTTATTGGTTCTCGGATAATGTGTGATGAGTGTTGCTTCGGTATAAAATTATTTTTCTTAAACCGACTCTGTATTGAATAAAGCTAATTATCAATAAATCAAAAACAATTACTAATACTACAACTTTTCTACCAATCATACAGAGGATGCTTCATGAACTACGGCTATTGTGTAAATACTTCATGTATCACATAAGATTTAAGTCAGCACAAAAATACTGAAAAACTGAGACATAATTACAGGCTATTTTCAATAATCTGGCTAGATATTATCCAGTAGATACTGCACACAACGGTTGTCCAATAAATACATTTCAAATCAGCGATGACAACAAAGTCCCAATCGATGTAAGGATCTCGTTAACGGTCCATCAAACTAACGCAAAAATGACATTAAGATGCCCTTTGATGGTGTTATGTATTTGATATGGCAAGAAACAAAAAGTCAATGGCAGTATTCGTTAAAATAAATCTTGTGGGAAATCCAAACCAAAAGCATCAAAAGTAGAATAAAGAGTGTACATTTATATTTATCGATAACGATATGTGACGACAAAAAAAAAGTGTCAATAATTTTAAGGTGGGCGTCAGAGCGTACGAAATGATATAGTGAAGATGATTGACGATGTAGGAATAACAGAAAAAATGGTGTATAGATGTTGGCACACATATACCAATTGATGGAATGATGTGTCTTAATTTAAATAGCAATTGCGTTCTCATTAATTAAGTGGCCTTAAGTTTACATTAGCCAAATTAAAAAATAAAAACTGGTCGCGTATTGACATTATATATTAAATAAGACTTCTTTCTCATTTATTGCAAAAGTTATAATATCAATAAGTATTAATGTCCAATTCTTGATTGCACATTTTAAATCTTTCTATTCCTGATGATATATCCTTTAGTTATAATATTATATTACTACTGTACTACTGTTATAGACAAGCAGGAAACAACACACTAATTTTATGAGTTTATGTTCTCCATTTTAATTGTTGTTAATGATACTGATAATACTGATAATGGTATTTATAATGTTGATATTTGTATAACAAGCAATTATTTTTACAAATAGTCCGGTGTATCAAGAAATAATCGCATTTATATAAGACACCATGCACATGTAAACATATACATCGCGGTTTTCGAATTAAAGATGTGGGTTATAATTTAATTAAACTTTTATTGAACTAGTTTTACTACCTACACCAAACATTAGTTGCAGAACAACATAACTGATACCAGATCTACACCCGACATAAACAACAAAATGTATTACACTCAGTCCATAGCCTATGCTATTTTATATTTTCTTAATGATTGAGAAATCCCTACAAAATACTTACCCCGCAAGACAGACATAAGGCTGTCATCATCAGAGGAACCTATACATTTGGGTAGGTCAAGATTGCTTTATTATCAATAAATCGCAAAATAAAATTATATTTACACCTTCTTAGGAATTTAATTCCCAATGATTAACGAAACAGTGTTGAGCATGTTTGTTGACTTAGGATAACAGGATAACACTTAAATTACAATGAGTTCAACTTCAGTGCCACATCAAATAGCAACACCGTCAATTTATATCTCTTTAATGGCCACTTCAAACCTCCGACGCATCTCATTTCTGTTAGGGTTCTTACTATGACTTACGCGCCGTTGATATGAAATGTCCAATCGCATGCCTTATATGCATTGCCTTCATCAAATATTCACTAAATAGTGATCCAAGCTGTAATTGAACACCTTTTAAGAAGCAAGCGCGGTAAACTGATATTGACCTTAGGTAGTTGGAAACCGAAAAAGACATTGCATTATTACTGTTTAAGAGATAATGACAAATTAGGTCACAATACGAAGAACCTAATAGTTAATTTATGACCGACATGAACGGAACAAAGAGTAATAAAAGACAACACAGTTAAAATTCTACCACTTGAATATTTTTTAATCCGGACCACCAAGTATTACATGTCTTGTCAAATGTATACCAAAGGTACCGTGTAAGGAGTTATATGCATTAACTTTAACATTTCAAATCAGGAAATAAAACTTGTAAACAAATGAGCACATTTAACAAACTTTATTGTTTTTAAGCATCTTATAATTGTTTTGCGGAACAGGTGTGTAGATAGAAAATACATATTGAGTGACTTGTGTGCAAAACCAATTTCAATTGGTAATTTTCAAAACAGTGTGACCGCCAATTGAAAGAATTCATAATGTTATAATATTGTTTAAGTGAAGAAAAGTGTCCGAGGCTAGCTCAAACATCTCCATTAATCTGCTTCAGTGCACTTGCGTTATACTTCATTACCCAATGAACAGCCTTTCAAATTTCAAATTTCCCGTGCTAAATTAAAACACATTAATTTGAATTAAACTTACTGGATCCTAAAGAAATTTAAAACATCTGCTATTAATTTAAACGCATATACATGAACATAAAACTGACCAAGCGGCTGCACTTTGGCTTCGAATCAGCTTTATTGATATAATAGATCAGCGACGGTGATAATGATGATGGTGATGTGGAGGAAGAGAATGAGGAGTAAATGATGGTGGGGATGCTTATGAAGATATGTAAACCGTTATTGGTGGTATTGTGACTATTATTAGCACTGCAGAAAATGTTGAGTGTTATTTTGAATAGTCTGAACTGGTTTTAATGAAAATGTTCAAACATTTAATCAAAACTTGTTTTAAGCAATACAATGTACATTCTTGTTGACCAACATGGCGTATGCACTTGTAGGCACATTTGTGTTTAACACTTTGGTTGAACGGTCATTTCATTGCAGTGGTATAACTCTCGTTACTATTGCCAATGTCAGCCATCAAACTATGCAAACAACTTGTTCCTTTCAGCTCACACATACACATATACACACAGGATCAGAGAGTGCTTATAACGTTTTTAAATCCCATTACCCATCTAAGTAATACTGGATTAATAACATAAGCTGTGTATGAACGATATATGATAGCGATAAGATGTGTGTCGGAGGCCTGGGCATGTTATCAGACTTACCAGCTAAATTACGTTACAGACAACCACACTCAGTGTATCATGTAATAAAATACATACGCCAGAATACCAATCAGTATTAATCCTGCAGGATGCAAATTATATTGCCCGTGACTGTTCCAAATCTCCCAGTCATAATATATGTTGTACTTAGGTTAATACGGATAATGATTGCATAGTATGCATGTAGGTTTGTTGAAAACACCATACACTACATAGTACATTTTGTGTAGTTTAAATAATATCATCCTATAATCGGCGTCAATACATATTGACACAAACGTTGTTTAGAACGGGCAAAGAATTAATCCTATTGGTGGTTGTTACTGTATAATTGTTTTTATTCGACTTAACTGCCCCAGAGTAATCTAGCATAACATTATCTCCAGACAATAAATAACCACACTGGATACCTTCGCATATTGGATGCATTTACTGTGCAATTTAAATGTAAGTAGCAACAGCCAATCAATTCGTCGTATGGTATGTAGTATGTATTTACATGGAGTTCGATTCGTATTTATATAGAATATGATAACAAAATACATGTACGACCTATTAAACACCTACAACGCGATATACCTCTGGTGCCCAGTATGTTTTACAGCATGGATATTCTTCTATTTAATATACAAAAGTGTGCAACCTGCGATTTGGTGGTCACACTTTTAATCGCCAGTCGAGGAGCGTTATCAGTTGTCTTTCAAAAGAAACCAAGTACTTGTTCCTCCCAAGACGAGGAAACGTGTATTTTCTTTCACTAAAACGTTTGAGATGCAATCGCAATGCCTTACTAACTAGGCCAATACTAAACAAAGTGTGTTAAATTGGTTAATAAATCAAAACCAACAATTCGCGTATGACTGAACAAGTGGCCGTATTAATTGTAATTTCTCTTTAAAACCTGAATGTGAACTCAACTGTTTCAGGTACAACTAGCAACACGATCTAGAACAATTCAAATCTAAATATCTTTATATATATTATTATTTATTTAGCATAAGCCATTTTAATCGAAAATGTTATAAAACCTAGTTAAACATATCGTACTGACACCTCTAAACGTAGACCATTTTAGTATAAAGTTTAAAAACCGCAAACAAAAAGGCATCAATACTGACAGTTTTTTTGTTAAGTACATCTTTCTAAATATAATCCCATAATAGAAGTCCGGCTTCTGGCGTTTCGAATATTGATAAAAAATATTCCATTAAAATACCACGAAGTTAAGAACGCGTTGTGGAAGTTTGTTAAAGAACATGTAAGTCATGGGGTGTGTCAAGAAAGTTTAAAGATAAAAAATAAATGAGCACTGTTGGCGCGTTTATTCGATTTCCAAGATAAATTAAGTACGCATGAAATGATGATGCGGTGTGTGGCATAGACAAAATGTTCGCAATCCAAAAACGTATATTTTCTTGACATCAACATAAACATAGGTTTGCCCTTATGTTAATAAATGTAGGGTTTGTTCGTTGCAACTGTTTATATATTAGAGGTAAACATAGAAATGAACGTCCAATGACGATGGATTTAACCCTATATTGACAGTAGCACTCGGTGTTTGTAAATTGCGATTTTATTTGCTGTATTCCATTAAACATCTGGGCGTTGTGAGTTCAACGCAGAAAATAATTCTTTAAAAATCATGCAGCCCCTAGAGCGAAGTTAGTTATGACCGAAAGCACGATACTAATTTGAACAAGAGAAAACAAACGTAGGCGCTCACTTGAGACTCCAAGGAACATGATTCTAAGAAGGCAGTGTTCACTCTGTTTTAAAATTAATTTATAAGGAAAACTGCCCACACAGGTCTTGCATATTTGTTCAAACGACACATGGGCACAATTTATGTTTCTCCACCAAATAAACGTCATGTCATTTGTGCAACGTTAGGAATAAAGGTAACGTTATGAAGCGCTTTCAAAGATTTAATTTACTTACTCTTCAAAGTAATGTATGTATTAATTGTACGTTTTAATTTAAGTAAAATGTGTCCGTTGATATCAGTTTTTTTTAAGTATAATAAATATTGTCAACAAAATACACCCTTAAAACGATGCTTGTCCAGCTTGAACTCAATTATTTCGGTTATACATAATCTAACATATAAATAACTACGTCACTTACCGGTCACCATGACAATGAGCAGCACGAGGATAGGGTAGAATAACGTCAGCTGTTTACACCACGTGGCTAATGACCAAACCTCCAAACTCCTCATTGTGTCACATGCTGTGCAAGCGGGCGCTCAGATCCCAGTTGAAATAATTGAAAGCATTAACGAGTTAACTGTTTAAGCGGATTTCAACTTATTCCATTAGAAAACAAATAGCTTTTTTCGTTACTCAATTTGCACTACAGTAACTTTTCCTTCATTATTTCTGCAAAACACAGCCGGCTCTGGTTTAAGACGTAATCGGTAAAAAGTTCTGTTTTCCTTCGGGAGTGATCCTGTGTGCTTTACAAGTTGTCAATAAGTAACTTCATGTATTGAAATTAACAACCGAATCCAGTTTAATAAACAACCATTACTTACAATTCCCGTCAATTACCGCACACTTTGATAGGCAATGAAGCACATAACGTCCCTANTATATCTGTGATGTGGACCGTGATTTAATTGGTTTTTCACTCTGATTACGCACTATAATATTCATCGATGTTATCTGAACTTGCCGTATGTGCAAATGAAGACTTATTTTGAGTTGGATGCATGAACTGTAAACACTTGATTCTTCTGGAAACTCACTGAATATGAAGTGTTTATTCACACAAATTATCTGTATATCTACATTTTGAAATCATGAGGGTGACGTTAAGTACTTCCATAATTCTGATGGATGCTTATTTATTTTATTTATATGTTTCTATACAGTATGTGGTGAATACATGTACCAACAAGGCCAACACACTGTCGACATCAGCTAATATATTACTAAAGAAAAGTTCTTATTGATTAAGCCACAAATCTGTTGTCAAAATCGATGATTGTGAGTGTATGTATAAAAGATAACGATGCGTACTTATAAATTGGATGATGTCAATCATATAATAAGCTTATTATTGGAGATGAAGTTGATACCATGGATTTACCGATTTTTTTTAACAAACATACTCTTTTCAACGGTGTGTTGCGGGCATGCATCGCAAAATTCCATTAATGAGTTTCCTGGTAACTTGATAACTCATTCCACCGCTAATGAAAAGTGGAGATTCAATTATCTTCTGTATAAGGTTCATTAGCTACTCCTATACATATAAGCGTACGCCGACTACAAAATGCCTCAACCAGTGTTTGGCTACGCAAATGATTGCAAAATACAATTATAATTCCTTCTGCACATGTACTGCGCATGCGTGATTCAGTGTTGTGTATGTCCCTCACATTATTGCGAGTTCTCCAATAAGTTAAAAGTTGGGTGGCGAAACAGGCGACTAAACTTATTGCACAAAGCACACGTTCCATCCATCTACAAGAGATAAACCCATCTTGTCTGACTTCAGAGCAGGCTGCTTGTTCAAATACGTGTATAAGCAATTCAAAAATATAAACTAATTATTTTGTCTCAAACCAAAAACTTTAACCTAAAAATCAAGCTTTATTTTCGTTCTTTTCTATATATCTTTACTGAACGTGTTGGAGATAAATAATTACATTTATTAATATTGCCAAAGACGTTAGTTTCATAGTATTGTCGGAGACATTTATAATCAATTCTTGTTGATCATATGTTAAGACATAGTAAATAAGAAAGAAGACAATGTTTTATATATGTCTGATTGTTTAACCGCAAATACAGAGGACCTGGAGAATGAAGGTTCGATTGCAATGCTGCGATGTCAAAAGAGGAAAATATTCAAAATATGCAAATGTCCAAATCATAATTTATATTTCCATTAACTTAAATACGCGTTCATTCAACCCAACAAGATGAATGTATAACGTGACTTGCAATTTAAGAAGAATGAACGAGGAGTGGACAATGGTGAATGTTTAAGAGACCATACTAAATGGAATCAAATCATTGTGATAAGCCCATTAAATATTTTCTTTTTGATGTACGCGACCCTTATAACACTGAAATCTGATATATTTAAAATGCCATTTAATCCTACAGTCGAAGATAGACGAGTCATAAATAAACGCAGACAAAACGCCTTTCAAGAAGGGAATATGTTAAATTAATGACTTAACCCTAAATAGCTCGAAGTACAATTTATATTCAATATTTAAGGTACTGCTATTCAATCATTACAGAAATAAGCCAAGATTGAATGTTTTTTTTAAAACAACCATAAATATCGCATCGCGTGATAGTACAATATTCGAATGAAATTTGTTTTAATGCACATTTATATCTTTGGAGTTAGAGATCAGATTAAAGTATGTCATGAAACCTTACTTATTATGTCTGTTAAATCTACAAACAAGACAAGCCGCCGATAGGGGCAATACCTCTATTAGATATTACATCAATTGTATCAAATGTTTGTAAATACTCTACTCCAAGCTTTATGTAAAACTAGTATTTATCAAAAGTTTGCGAGATGAATTGTTTTATTTATGTATGGATAGTATGGCGTATGTCTTACAGTCAGGCTCGATTATAGATAAAGACAAACACATGACCTTAAAAATACTCATGTACTTGATTTCAATATTATCACTGTGCAAATTGTGTGTTTTTTAACACAATTAATCCAATACAGTTTGAATATCATTTTAAGATTTGTTGTCGATATACTGTGTGAATATACGTAGATTTAAAGATGACAAGAACACTCGTTACTGAACAATACAGTCATAATAAAATATACCTTAAATACGACAGAAAGAAATCATTTAACCGTCAGAAAGTATATTGAATACTACATTTGCAGGCTTTAGCTTAACGCTTGCAATTTAATGACTGGTTATACTCGGCATGGTCTTCATCCGTCTCTTTTAAGCAGAATTATACAATGTATTGTGTTTAGCCAATCGTCTGCGTTTAATCTGGGACAAGAGCTATATCACGTCCATGTACATATGTATGGTAATTTTTCCACTTAATAGAATACATATTGCACGGATTGAGTAAATTGGAATAAACCGATTGCTGTCACTGTTTCAGTAAGTATCAGGTAATCAGCGCTCTGACATTTCTGAAATAATCAGATTGCATGGAAAAGCTACATTATTTCCTCCTAAGCTATTATTATAGGAAGTAAGGAATCAATGAAGGTTGGTGTATAACGATTTTTCGTCAGAGGAGTTCATGTATTTAGGGCATGCCTTCTGAGAACTAACTAAAACAAATTAAAGTGATAACGAATCGCCCGTTGATTACAATACATCAACCATCCGCCTTTTAAAAATAGACAGTAGAACAGTAATTGGTGGCTTTAGACAACAATTCCGATCGATAATTTGCAACCAGACATATCGCTTCAACAAATCCCCAAGCGAAGTTTAACAAATTGCAACAAATGGTAATCGGCAATGTTGAATACTGGACGGAGTTCTTGCAATGACATCCACACGGACATTGAATAAGTTGCATCTTAGATTAAAAAACGTGAACACTTAAATGGTTTGAACAAAATCAAATAACGGCGTGATATATTGTCTTATTGTTCTGAGAATAATTTCCTGAGCAAACGAAACTTGCGCTTTGGTCAATGATTTACAGAGCTGTGTTCTCCTTGAAAAACAATTCATTAAAAGCGTAATGTGATTTTAATTGGAAGAGCAAAGAATCAATAAAACGTTCTGGCTTACAAAGAGAATGGAGAGTAATTTGAGTTGTAAATTCCCTATTTACAGACAGCTGTTAGCTGCATACTTGAGATCAAAGTGTTGAATTTTTAAAACATGTTGTCTAAGTGCAGTTTGAAAACAATCATGTAAATCTACACACATTGCCCAAACCGCACGGAAACGCACATCTCCAAACAATATCAACAAATTTCAGAATTGCAAAACAATTGTGCATGTGGGCTGGTGTATTCATCTTGCTCATGTAATATTGCCATAAACATGACACATGAAGGCTATGTTAATTCCAAGCATAGCGGTAGGATGTATTTAATGAATATCTTAAGAGACCAATATTTTATCGGCCTTACTAGATTTGCATTGTGTAATTATAGCTTTACTGATGCATGATATTGTGGCGTTCTAGAGACAACGACAATTTGAAGAAAACAACGTAAAGGCACTAAGATCAAAAACGGTAGAAACAACCGTTAAGTTTTAATTCACGAGCGCTATAAATGTTGCAACACGGCGGGAAAATTATGGGAATGTAAATATGGGAAGGTTACTGAAATAAAAATATTCGAATGTGAGATACTTAATTTACAATTTATACAAACATTCCATGTATGAATAATTATATGTTAATCAACCAAATGTTATAAATGCAGTATGTGACTTCCAATTGAGCTAGAAAATAGTAAAGAGCGGACCATTCTGATTTTAAAGATCGTTATGCTCTACACATATTGTATATATTCCCAATACAAAACTAGCGTTTGGTGGTGAAAGACGCTTATTCCAATGCATTCGTATACATGTAAAAGGTCCTATAATCCTGTAAACAATACAGCCAAGACTACTTCCACACAGAGCGCCGTTCGAGAAAGAAATATAAATTGTGTAATTATGACTAAACTGTAAGTAAATGTGAAGCACAATTAACATGAATTATTCCCCATATGTGTATCGCTTTTTTACAAAAAAAGGACAGGCTCGCGTGTAGTGGGTACGATCATTTATTTCGTTTTTCCCACTGGAACAATGTTTGGAAGATATTTGGTTGCTTGAATGAGCATAAACGTCCTGACGATTAGAGCATTATGTACAGATAATACTATTTAATTAAACACAGTGAAATGAATATCTTATCTATACACCATTGACAAAAAAAAACTATCTGGGGCTAGGGTTGTATTTGATATAATGGGAAACGTATAATATCGTAGTTTGCTTAAACTTAAATGTCAATCACTCACCTATGACAGATTATGAGGCGGGCTGGGGTGTTATGCCGACATTATTAAAACTGATGGGTACCTGTCAGTCGTCCTGTGTTGTTTTATACAATCGAAGGTAATAGTATATGCCAAACAACGTTAATATCATATTATCACTCTCTGAAGTATGCTTTGTTTTAAAATCAAACAACTTAAATCAATAATAGTATCAATAAATTTAAGCATTTTCTAACTTAATGTTAAGAATATTCACCAGGCCAATACATACGCAATTGTACGATGTATTCATGTATAATATTGTGTTTTTGTTTTATCCTTTAGGTCACTGTATGGCGATAGAGCAGGGGCAGTCGTCTCTCATTTGTCCGCATATACAAATTAACGTGCTTGAAAAGGTGTATATTATATGAGCTAAACACGTGGTCAAGATAGGTGTAAACTTACACATACTATATGCCTTCTAAACGGACATTTCCAATGTTATACCTTTTGATTTAGCGTAATAAGATAGTTGTTAAAATTAAATAAATTAAATTAAACAAAATACGAATTGAGCTCGGCAATGAGAGAAACGACTTACAGTAACATATACATTAGATATGTTGGAAGTCGTGTGAAAAACGTATTGTTGGAACTAACTATGTTTAAACAAGCCTATTTCTGTACAGTATGGATGTATGATTCGAATTAGTTATATTTAATGAAACAATTAATTTTATCTAGAAATCATCGTCTCTTTCTTCTTCATTTTGAACGACAAAGCAAACCTACAAACGCATCATAAGGTTCTCGCCCTTTGCATTCGCTATCGTTATTGTTATCATAAAATCACAGCCGTTCAACAAGTATTACAAAGTAGTATTGCTATGGCATCAGACGAATCTTGCGGTAATTTTAAATCGAGCCAAATAACACATTTTAAGAGTGTACATGCAATATGTGTTCTTTTGAAGCGCTAAACACGTCTAGGAAACAACAGGATATCACTAGCCGTCGCTTTATAGACATTTCTTTAAAGAACCAAGTTAATCGATTTGTATAGTTATAGACAGGTAATGAATTACAAGACAGATGAAACAGCTGCCTTCTAATCTGGTTTTATGAGAAATTAAAACTCGAGGCACTAAAACGCCATCTCTGCATTGACAATGAATTGTAAAAGACCATGTGTTTCAACAACAATTTAAAACATGTAAATAGTTCGTCACTGAAAGACGTAACATTAACCATTAACTTTGAACAATGGGTTATACAATAATGTGTTAAGTGCTTATTTTAGAATATACGTATTGTCATCTATTTTAACACTTTATTGTTCAATGACATACATTGTTGTGTTAGACCAATTGCCTGGCTTGCTTGTTTAATTCAGGAAAATCATATAGCCGTACAAATCAGTTGTCAGTTGAACTCTAAGCGTGCATACATACATTAGGGTCGGGGAGAGCTTAGCAGTGATATTAACGTACTGATATAAAGGATACATTCATTCAGAGTATAACCCCATTCGAAGAAAATTTAACGCACGAAGTACCGCTATTGAATTTGCAATAAATCAACGACTCATCTGGTGTTTAAATAGCCCAGCAGTACCTGGTGGCTACATATAAGCCAGTTACAACACATGCGATTGGTAATTCGCAACCGCTGCCTCAGACATATCGCTTAAAGAAATTTAAAAGCGACCGTTGTTTAACAAAATACACAGAACAGCTACTCTAGATAAGAAAAAATATGAACTTCGCATGTACCTCAATCTTAAACCTGCAGTTTCGATTGACATACCGGAACATCTATCCGCCTACTGGTTTTTAAAAACATAAAGAATGACTCCTAATGACATTCGATCTTGTTCGTATTGCCTGAGACAACAACACTTAGCAATTTGCAATTGTAAACACATCGATGATATGAATTGTTTAGTGAAGAGATGTTCTAATTTTAAGAACATGGATAGAGCATACATTAAGCTGGAAAAAGGTGCTGCTTTAAATAGCCTTCTCGTATGCCGCTTTAGTTGAATGAAACATTTAATACTTACAAGATGTCAGACGCTTTGTTTGTAACGTAAATCGTTCCACTCAAGGCGTTGAATTCCGGGTTTGAAGGCTTTCATAACAATCCGATACTGACCCAGTCACGAATTGCTGCTACCTCATGTACAAGGCCTTGCATGAACAGTCCTCCATCCTCATATTTCTCTGTCAACCCTTTTTTCAGATGTATCGCGTAAAGTTCTTATTTCTGGCATATACAATGCTAACTAGTCTTCAAATACACCCACTTAATGCGCACCTTTCACTGCAAGAAGAGAAACTATATAAAAAAAGCTTTCGTGTCAATCCTTTTCTTATATTGATTGTGTTGTGCATGATTTGATGTACATTGTGTTTAACAAAAGAAATAAATATGTTTTAACTAAGGCTTTGAATGTTTGAAACATCATTGACACAAAGCAACAACACGTTCTGCATGCGTGTATTTATTCCGGAAAACCGCATCATCTATCTCGAGTTACTTTTAATTACTTTATTAAAATAACAGTGGAGTCCTTTCTGAATGCCTCTAAAATCCCAATTAACTTCCGCTCCTGACCCTTAACCGTCAACAAGATAGTGTCGTTATGCCCACTAATGTGTTGTTTTTCAGCACGTCATTTTGTCATAAACATGACACATGCAAATGCAATGCTATTAAGGGCACAGTGACAATGTTGATGGTACTCACAACCTTGTACGGCAATTATGATATCCGTTTTCGACGAGATTGGCAATTTCAAATTCAATGACTAACCGCGAGTGATGTTATGGCTTGCATATGAATATGACTAAAGTGTATTTAGAGAGGAAACTCGTATGCTCTCATAACATGAAGTCTACGCAATTAATCCATAGCTTTTGGGTATCAAAACATTGTTATTCATTCAGCATGTTAGTTATTTGACATGTTCAAATTCGTACATACACGTCTTTGAATGTTTTTTATATATTCATCCCATTGATTGTGATTAAACGGCACTGCTGAAATAAATACTTTTTCTTCATCAATGTCAAACACAGAACTGTTCATTTAAATATTCGATGTATGTTCAATAGACTTGCCACAATAAACTCAATTCCCGTCTTGTATCAGATTACTATACAGCTTTGTACTGAATTTCCGATGAGATACGCGTTTTACAAAACATTTATATGTCTGGTTTCTCTGTGTATTCGCTGCTGGTAGAATGATTTCTTGTGTTGCCTTGATCTCTAGACACTTCGAGGGTTTCTGAAATCAGATCCTGACTGTGTGTTAGTGTATTGTGAATTGAATTGATTTTGTGTTTCCTTTTGAAATAAAGGGCCCTTATATGACGTATTTGTTTGTTTCAACTAAACCATGTCATAAAACTGGTAATGTCAAGAATTTGACATCCTCCATATGCGTTCCTATTTCTGTATACCCGTGCTACTTATTGCAAACATACAATAGTGTGATATAAAGAGGCACAGTGGTAATCGAACCATAGAAGTACATTAGGCGAGAACACGTTGTGTCGAAAACAATGCTAGTCGTCAATTATAAAAATCAAAGTTTACGCAATAAGATACAGTTATTTGAAAAATACAGTTGTTATTTCCGTTTAAATTTTCGAAAACAAGTTGATAAATTATATTATTACACAAAGGAGACTAAAGGTGTGTGAATATCATTTACCTTTATACCTTTAACCTTAAACCTTTAATATCAATCGGAAATATCGTTACATAAGCAGGTCATGATTCAAAGTTCGAAGGTTAGATAAAAGAAACCCTTTGTTATTTTCTATTGTTCTATTGTAATGATAGAAATTTGCAATAAATAGAGTAAGACATAAATATAGTAAATACCAAAAAGAGCATATAACTTTAAAATTTAATTGACGATGCATTTACAAGCAGAGCAAGTTAGCATTTTTCAGGAATGATTACATGAGCGATTGTTTGCAAGAAAATAGTGTTTTGTTACTAATATTCGTCCGGCAAAGAAAAACACAACATATTTTTGAAGTCCAGACTATTCCTTCTATTGTTAAGAAGCAATAATAATATATGACAATGAGATATATTGTACCACTACATTAATTGAAACAGACTAGCGAATACAGACTTTGTATTATTATATACCATTGAATTTGCCCATAGCGCATCCATTTACAGCTCCATCGAGACTAATATGTGTATTTCCAGGAGAAAACATACCTAGTCTCCGAGCGTCTCGCGTAACTAAAGATAGTCTTTTTCATTTTCGCCATCGTTAATTAATACAAACGCACACTTTATGGCTCAAAAATATCTGATGTGAAATAAATAACAACAAAATGCGTTTACAGGCTTGCTGATCGTCAATCATGGAAAACAACAAACAATATTTATTGATTGTGATATTTGTTTTGATTTTTTTCTTTCTGTTTTTCACATAATTGAAACTAAACTTACATGTTGACCGTTTTTTTTAACTTTCGATGTATATGCTTTGTTTACAACTCACATTCTTGTCAGTATTAATCTATTGCATTATGTTGCTCTTTATTTGCAAATTGTGTTATTGCGATATAAACGAATAAGTAATTGTGTTATACCAAAAGAGATCGCTTATGTTAGTATCTAAAGTGCGATCAAGGACAAGATTCGTTGTCAATGTTAACTAACACTTAACATAAACTGTTACATTGTTTTCATTCAATAACATGAGAACGTAATGAAATAGTATGATAACATTAAGATATTCCTCGCACGAAGTTTCATATTGGGTTGTTTTGATAAAAATTAATGTTGCTTTAAATAGAGAAACATCATTTGCGCTCAATTACTTGAAAACGAATAATTATGATAATGAGATGCAAACTCACATATATATTGTATACCTATACCTCGCACGGGATTTCAAATACATAGATGAGACACAAGCACAGTGTTGCCCAAAATAGAAAAGAAATGTTTTATGCTCAATAACTTGATAGCAATATGAGATATTTAAGAATGATTTTTTTTAACACGTGTTTTTCATTGTCAGAGCCACCTGAAAAAAAAACATCAATAGGCGCCAAAGTAAACCATGTCATTATAAATCAAACATCATCACTTTCATCAATGTTCTTTAGCAGGATATATCTTAATCAGCTGTTACATTAGGGTTACTACATCCTTATACTCGGGATGTTGAATGCGCTAGTACACAGAGATGCCTGTTCCGGATGTTGCATACAGTTAACCGGTTCGTTGAAATTAAATCAGTCTGAGAATGCAATACAAATTGACTTGATATTTAAAGATAATACAATTGTATCTGCAGTAAAATCTAAACGGTTAGCGGTTAACATTTCAAATGAATAAATGATGCCGGAGATTTACAGTTGTAGCATACTGCCATTACGAAGATTAAAATGTTAAGAAAACATTATCGTGTACGTCAATGTTGAGTAACACAGAACAGATTATACCTTTTGCGACCGAATTGTACAAAAACAAGCTTAAGAAGATGACAAGAAGCACGACTCATATAAAAAATCGATTTTTTCATTTTCAGTTAGTTGACAATTTAAAATGTGGATTAGTAGATCTAAAGTTAAATTAAATATACACGGAACGGTAATCATATGAGATTAAAAGATTAAAACAGTGCCATACAGCAAGGGGTTTAATAAGATACATTACGTAACGGTGTAAAACTACATAAACACGTAGTGTTGTCTGCGTTAGCCGTATCAGTAACAGTATGATGGTAAATAATAAAACAAAAACTTCAACGCCTTGAAAGACCAAATCTTGGATTTTGATTTTTATAAAGAAAACAAAATACCGTTCAACTAGCAAACATTGATTTTTTAATAAAGTGTGATACTTGTACAAGTCATGATTGCATGTTCTTGCTACGACTAAGCATATCGCATTTCGTTCTGAGACATTGTTCGCAATATATTATATTTGTCTTGACTGCACATTATTATCTTTGGGGTTAGATACTCAGGCACGGATTCAAGTATTTAATTAAGCATCGATTATTATTTTTCTCCTTTCTACACAATGACAGGAAACCGATACCGGTACTATGTCTCCATTTAAAATGACGGTAAGCGTATACAGTGTCTTTAAATATTTAATTCAACTATTTATGGCAAACAATAATTTATGGAATTTTACCAGGCAGCCTGTCATTTAGTATAAGTTACAGTCATGCGTGAAAATTGTTTAATTGTTTAAGACAAAGATGAGGCATTGTCTATACCAAACAGCATAATCCCAAAGTTCGCAAAGCTAAATGTAGAACTCATATAAAAACAAAGATTTAAATATGTACTTGATTAAAAAATAATCAATGATTTATCTTCATATTTTCATATTACATATTATCCTTTTAAAAGCAAGTTGAATTAAACATGCCAAAAGAATTTGTCATACTGCCTGGTATACATTATTATATAATGGGCTTGTCAAATTTAAAAGACAGAATTTATTTAAAATTCAGAAAAAAACTTTCAATTATACGATTGCTGGCTTTTAGCAAATGTAAAATTTAGATTAATGAATGACGGGAAAGTTGGGTGCATTGTCTGTATACAGCACAAATGGAATCATGATTACACATGTGCGCCTCCCGACTTGCAGTTAAGTCGTTCCTGTGAACCTGACCTTAGATCTCTTAATTTTAATTTACCACAATGTAGGTCAACGCTTTCTCTAGATACCTCGCGGCATTGAAAGTCAGCGGACCGACATACCTACCAACAGACCAACAGACGTACGACCTCAGGACAAAGGCAAAGCGATATAATCACCACTATTTCAAAGGTGCATACATATTACTATGCGCATAAAAAGGAAATAATAAATAAGTATGAACTCATATTTGTATAAAGTTCAATGCAATGCTAAAATTAGTATGGACTGTGTTTCAACAATTAACTTGCCACACACCTTAAATAAACGTTTACAATGAATGAAACCATCTACTGTAAGATATTTGAAGTAAGGAAAGTTATAGTTTATATAGTAGTAAATCACAATAACATGCTAACGTTAGAAAATAAAAAGCTAAGTTCCTATATATTACAATTCTTATTGATTGACGCATGACTGCTTTATTTCTGTCAAATAAACGCAATATTCTTGTTAATATGTATATAACTGACTAACCGCACAGCTTTAACAATTTTATGTTTAACAGTAACAGCAGTTCAACTTTGAGCAAAAACCGCAGAGAACATGGTTGCAATCTATCAATGATCCATCGTTTGTTTAAATAAAGTTAAATAAATTTGTCCCTACATACAAGCACGAACTTTTACACACACGACTGATTAGTTGGAGCCGCTGTCTGTGACGAATTGCTTCAAGAAATTCCCCACCTGCACCTGGCAACCTGCATTTTAGAAAAGGTAGCATCCACAAGCCAACATGTGTTGAAAGAAATAAAACTTCGCCGTGCAATACATATTCTTTTTGCATGCACGCTTAATTGCGAACGATCTGGTTATTATCTCTCGAGACAACGGCAATATTTTAGATAATGTATTGTAAAAGCCATTAACTAGTCAATGCACATGTAATTGTTAAGCTATTTCGATTGCAATTGTAAACCTCATGACACTGATCCAGACAAAAACATTGCGGTGCACACAATCATCGGTGGCGGCTGCTCTATTACAGACTGCATCCATCCCGTTAAGTTGCTTACGATTTTGTCCGGCATGAATTTAGCAGCTGGCTGAATTCATTTTTCTTAACATTCTCGCAGTAAAAATAATATAATTGTGTCACAAATATGACCTATTCAGAAGACTTCGATAGCGGGAATATTCATTATAATACAAACCCGAACGAATTGAGACAAGATCTGCATTTATTAATGTCAATGGCTAACAACGAATGATGGAAGGATATGACGAACAATCTGACTCAAGAGAATACAGAAAGAAACTCACGAGTTCTCGTTGGTATCCAGACGCCCTCATGTTTGTGTATCCCTTGACAGTATATAATAGATCTTTTCCGATATTCGATCTACTTACTTCAGTTATACTATAATGTTTCAGGTTGTAAAAATGTGTAATAAAAACAACTAAAATGTCTGAAAACAATTATAAGTCAATATAAGATACATATCAATATGTTTCAAAATACACACTTAACGAACAGCTTAACCTCATGTACACGGCAATGTATCGTAAAACTGAAAACTCGTTTCCTCTAGAAATACTATCAAACTGAGTCATCGGTTAAGTGAACGTTTCTTGGTATGAATATCAAATACAATCATTTTCAAAGCCAGTTGTTTGCTGTTTCTACTATAAATATATTAAATATGCAACAAGTTATGTCTTTTATAAGGAAAGTTCCTAACTTTTCATGTATATTGTGTTTGGTTAGCGGCTTTGAAAAAAGTGCGTAATATTGTCATTGCTGCTGGTCGTACGATTTATGCGTTGTCAACATAGTCTGAGTTTCTAACATTGCTAGGTATATCAATCTATTAATTCACATACCATGTAAAGCAGTGAATGTGTGTCTTGTATTTGGTTGTTATTTTTAAAATTGCCCAAATTTATATTAAGTGATGTACACGATATGCGCCACCTATTCCAACACTAAAACCGTATTACCGTATAAAGGGCCAAGAAGCTATAGTGACACGGCAACACGTTGGTGTAAACCACATTTCGTTGAAATAATAATACCCATCGATGAAATAAAATTATATTATTCACAACGTGAAAGAATAAGGTCATTAGAAAGATAGCTGCCTTTGATAAAGTTTTTAGAAACGCGCAAATGTCTTGCATACACAAAAAACGTATGTTCGTAAAAACGAGACGCATACAATTATGTATTTCAATTGAAACAAACAAACATTTGACGAGTAAGAATGTTGATTCGGAGGTCGCAGATTTAAATTATGACCTTGAGTAAATGTCAAATTCGTTATTCTTCGACATTATATTTAAATTACAATCGAATACGAGGGAACAAGCACATAATATACAGTTAACCCTGAAGAAATAACAAGCAAGTCCTGAATAAGCGCAAACAAAACGCCTTTTAATCAGTATTGTATTGCATTAATAATTAAACTTTAAATTAAGTCCAATAAACAGTTGATATGCTACGTACTTCTGTACCGTCAATATTTAAACAAGTCAAGGTCGCATGTTCTTGTTACGACTTTACATATCACATTACGTACTGGGATATTGTTCGCAAGCTATTTGATTCCTTAAATACTCATTAACATCTTGGGGTTAGACGTTCGGTTACATATTTAGAAATTTAATTAAGCATCATTCAGTGTTTGTCTTATGTCAAACCAATGGCTGGAAAGCTATATCGGGAGTATGATAGTATTTAAAATTACAGAAATCGTATAAACTCTCTTTTAATCTTTTCTCACATTGTATAGCAAAATAATTGTTTATGGAAGCTTAACGAGACTTAATTTCATATTTATATCAATTAACTAAGACTAATGTGTTATAGTCATTCGTGATTATCGTATGAACTGAAACATACATTGGAATTTGCACATGCTAATAAGCAAAACTCTTATTACTCAATGTTAAACCTCTCACAAAACAAAACACAAGAGTTGCAAAGGCCCACTGAGCAGGTAGTGGTCACGAGGTCTTTAAACAGATGGATTTACTTGGACAACTAACTCGAATACCTTGCAGCAATTTTTGTGAACAAACCACAATAATTTTCAAACTAAGCTCAGATATATATAAGCATTAATATTTGTACAAGCTAGAATATGCAAATGTTTCGACATAAGCCACATAACGGAAACTGACCCGCCTAATGGCGGCCATATTTTCTAATGGACCAGAACCAGTTTTAAATCGTCGGGGAATATATAAGAACATTTGTTCAGAACAAGTTGTATTAAAATTGCGAAAACAAGTGTGACTTTATGAGTGTTAATAAGCTTTTTCTTAAATTGACTTTGTTATCAAGTTGTTGATCCATAGTGATCCAGTTGCGAACACGGTCGAGATTTCGTTAAGAAAAATATCCTAACCAAATACGACGAAAGAAGGACAAAATGCGATCGTAAATCTAATCATGAGCACGTTATACTCATGTGAATTAAAATGCTTTGAAATCAAATATAATGGATACCATTATAAATAACATAGTCAAATGTCGCAATCAAAAAAAAAATTCCTCATTGTGCAACGTGTTCATAATAAACAGTATGGGCGTTTGATAATGAATTATTGAAAGACAAAATGCATTTAATATTCAGATATTGCATTCGATAATACGTTTGCTGGCTCTAAACGATTGTATAAATTAAATGAATGAATGGAGTGCGGTGTGAATGATCTCCAAAAGAGAACAACATGATAAGTGCTCACAACATAAAACGCCAAACTTGAGAAAATGCGAATTATTAATAAAAACGTTATTACGTCTTTAATACAAGACTGCCCTATCCTGTGCCCATCGTATGTTGATAATTTCAGTGGTTTGTTTTTCATTCCAAAAGAAGTTTTAAATGATAACAAAAATATGAAATATGAGTAATATGTTCGGCATGTGAAAGGCCTATTTTGGAATGTTTAAAGGGACTTGTTGACAAAGTTTAGTTTTTTTGTATAATGTATTACATATTTTTGCTAACAAAATGGATCGAACTCATGACTTTGGAGTCATATCATTGCATTGTAGAAGACGGTTTAAACCATTCGCGATCTTGCTCAGAAAGTAGTATTGTATAAACTTAAATAACTATCATTTTTTATTATTTCTTAAAGCAATTGACAAGGAACGCGTTTTTATGATTTAATATTCATGTCAGCCTTGGGATTCATTTCTCAGAAATAATACCCAATTCTGACGAAAAAATTTAGTCATAAAACGTATTCACTCTTGTCGAGCTGTTTAAACTGTTTAATTTCAAATCCTTAAAAGAAAAGGCACCCTTGAGACCAGTTTTGATGATGTACGCATTTATACGTGTTCGTGAAAATAAATATAAGAAGCTTCATAACAGTAATGTTCGACATTAAATATATTGTTCAATTGTGAAGCTTTTGGATTTTGTGATGACCGCTACGCCTAATAAACAAATTATTCACTTATCTAGTTAGTACATATTGTATTGAGATAGACAAATACTGACTGATGAAGATGGATGAATATGTACCATATTATCTGGTTTATTTAGAAAACAAAATAAAAAAAATACTTTGAATTGATCAATCTGCATGATAACACTCCTAAACGAACAACTACTAAAATGACGTGTCTTCATTGGTAATGTACTATAAACGTACGTGTTCATGGCATGCACTTTAACTACTTTATATAGTTTGATTCTCAAGACGACAAGACGTATTATTAACCACTTAGGTGGAATAAATGAGGGCAGTTTAAGCATTAGCATGCCATATGCAGGGATTACAATATAGTTTTGTATTTTAAACTGAGTTATCGACTACATATCTTACAACGATCATTCTGACAGACAGTCTGTCTGTCTATCTTTCTGTGTTGTAACCAATCGCCTGTCTTACAACTAAACTCCACGCAAAAAGAAAAAAACATGCTTCCATAAATGTATATGATGTGTTAGCGAGTATGATTAAAAACTGTCAGTCTGTAGCTTTTCCGACTAAGTGAAAACCTATAAAATTAAATAATTTAAACAATTTCAAACGAGCAATCACAGAAGTCATGTTCTTTCGGTTTTGGAGTCGCTAACGTACATTACGGCTTAGACTTCAGACAACTAAGTGCCACGAATTGAGCTGATACCACAGAGCATCGTGTTGCAATAAATCAACGGCCCATTTTATGTTTTAAATAGCCTATCAGTAATTGGTTTCTACAGAAACGCCAGTAACAACACAAAAGGCTGGTAATTCGCAACCACTGCCTGAGACATATTATTCATAAATTCCCGAGCGGCAGTTGCTCAACAATTATCAACAACAGGACAACGGTACAGATGGCATAATGCGTTTAATTACGCCCAACCTGGTTGTTGCAACCGTCCTGCTAGCTTGGCACAAATAAATTCCAACCATCCAAAATGTTGTGAAAGAAATATCACGATCATCGCGATTTCCTTCTACATGCACTGTGCTTAGATTCCTTTCTACTAAAACAACTTCATTTCTGCAGCTGGAAAACAATCTCTAACAAGTTCGTATTTGTTAGTTGTGGATACAATCAATGTAATCGGATAAGTGCACTGAATTATTATACTTCAACACATAATTTTGTCAATAACGTAAACCATACTAAAGCCAAGCATAGCGACAAGAGTAGTATTAATAAATTCCCGAGCATCCCGATATTGCGTCCAAGTTAGACGGAATCTGCATTTTGAATTGCAATTACAACGCGTGATTGAATGATTTGAATATGCATATGATTCAAGAGAATAAAGAAAGAAACTGTACCGTCGGTATTTAGCCTACGTCATGTTTGTGGATCCCTTGATATGTTATCATACATCAATGGCAGCTATATAAACATATCATATCTAAGTGTTTTGAGCTATGGAACAGTCTTTCCAGGCTGTTAAAGTGCGTAGAAAAAAATGCATTTCTGAAATAATTTTCCTACAAAATACACCTTTTTGGTATTGTACATTTAAAATTACAAGCTTTTAAAGTAACCTCTTTAAAACGTATATAAATCAAAACATTTTTGTTGCTATAAGTGTCAAAAAAGGACATTTTCCCATAAAGTTGTCAGTCTTTTGCACTATAAATGTCAAATTTAAGCCACTTTCCGTCTTTAATAAGATTACGGGACATTAAAGTGGTACTCTGCTTATACTGGGGGTTTGAATATGTTATGCTACATCTGATTCTCGGTATGATCTCTGCTGGTCGTATGAGCTGCCAATGTCCCGAGAGGGTTTCTGAAATTGCTAAGTACATCTGAGCGCGTTGAAAACCCTGCATACAGTCTTGTGTCTTGAACTCATGTGTGTATATCTGGTTCAGATATACTAAAAGTATACACAATTTGTGGGAAATATTCTTGAACAAAAATGCGAAATTATTTACGAAAATACACACGTGAATCCATATCTTAATAAACAATGTGTTAATCCATCGGAAAGTTCGTTAATTATTATAAGATATGATGTTAAACTGCGTCACATCAAACAGGCAAGCGAATAAAACCATTGTAACATTCGGAAACAATTGTCTTTGCTCAAAAGAACATCAGTTTGCGGCTCCCTCGAGACAATTGAGTGCATTTTAAGGAGAACAAAAACAAAAAAGTATATGTGCATCTTAAGTAATGTCTGATACTCTTAGGAAACTACGAGATCGTTCATCTTTGTTTTCGCATATTTATTGGTTTGAAATGTGATTTGTGTTTGCAAAATTAACTTATCAGGTTTGCAAGTCGAAGTGCGAAGAACAAAAACACAAAAAGTATACGTGCATCTGAAGTAATGTCTGATACACTAAGGAAACTTCGAGATCGTTCATCTTTTTTCGCATATTTATTGGTTTAAAATGTGATTTGCGTTTGCAAAATTAACTTATCAGGTTTGCAAGTCGAAGTGCGACTTCAAGCGGCATTAGCAATAACTCTCGACTATTCTTTTCGTTGCAATAAATTGTTGTCTCGTAATAAATTGTCTAAGTCTTAATTGAATTATCTGTTGTATATGTGTTATCCAAGTGTATAACTTAAGAAGAATGGTTTTCCAAAAAACCTACGGCGTGGTTTTACGTTGCGTGAACCAGTCCGATAGTTGATTGAAGTATACGTCGTTCTTAAGGCGATGTTTATGTATGTCCATCCTTAAACATTAATTCAACAATAACAACTTTAAGCAGTTATAGTGCCAAAGTGTATTTTGTATCACTGCTTCATCCCATTTAACAAAGTGTCTGCATAGACTTTTATTTTGTTTTATTTAAGGAGAACATACTCATAATAATTGTGATTTCCTTCTCAAACAAGATTAAGCCAATATGCAATTGATATTTAATATTACATTTCTGCTATAGGAAATTCATTGTATTCGAAAGAAGTTGGATTATTGCCTTACATGGACCACACATAGGCATTCAATTCACTTGTGCGATTCCGATATTTATACACTCAATAAAATTAATAACGCATCAAATGAAAAGTGTGTTTTTATTCAGAAGGAATTCATCTTGAAACGTAAGCTATAATTATTTGGAAAAAAAAATAACATTATCTATATTCATATTTTTATAGCAAAACATTTGAAAACAAAACAAACCTATGTGCTTCGCCTTATTGTTTTATTAAATGTATTAATTAGTTACTAATTGATCTGTGCTCTGCAAGACGTGGTACACTCTAAGAAAATAATCAAACATAAGCGACTTTAATCCACGGTTAAATTAATGTTTACATTAAACAAACACTTCAGTTGAGTTTGAAAGTGCCCTGCACTTAAAAATTAATTAGGAAAATGGGCTGGTCATTGTCTGGAACACCTGAGTAAACAACAAGTCGCGTCTGCGTCAACTCACTCTTTATTAAAACGATACAAAATTAATAAAATATAGTTTTTATCAATTTTTTGCATCGGGATGTCTCTGCATGAAGTTGCTTCTACATTAGTAGTATTGCTACAGTAATTTCGAATGTCGTTTGTTAGGAGTAAGAGTGTAAGCAATTGTCGAGTCTTTATAGTTAATTGTCATTTGCTTTGTTAACATTGACTAAGTCATGGCTGCGGTATGAGATTGATATGCAGGTTGAACTTTTGTTCAAGATCGAACAGTTTCATATGTCAATGTGGTACACCAGGTTAGAAACGGCTAGCAATGTTTGTTATGAACGACGTTATAATATGTAAAATATAAACGTGCGTTTGTCTGTTGTTCTGAAACCACCCGCAAAAATGATATCGTAACTTTGGCATGTGTGCAATCCTGAAGCCAATCTACAATAAAACGCCTTTAAAGCATGAAACATTTGATTAAGGTATTTTATCAAGTGTAACGGGAACGTTTGACCTTTAAACACCGGTTTAATTTTGAGATGTATCCAAGCTTAAAGAGGAATTTCAAATCGCTATACACATTTCATTAGCTACTTTTGAGATGAACATGTTTCGTTTAATTAAAACAAATGCTTATTATTCATATCGTCAAATCACTATATTAAGTAACGTTCCTATCTGAAAGTTCTACCAATATCTGTTGATGTAGCCTAAACAATACCTTCATGTAGTCAGATAAATATGTATTTATTGTATTAAATTGTGTAAGTGTATAAGGTTAAACATGTACACATTCTTAAATAAGGATGGTTGTTTTGTGACTCGCTGCATTCGGTGTATTGTGATGATGATTAATATCATCAGTAAGTTACCGCATGTAACTCGTTTATATAGATCTGGTTTCAATACGGTATAACAAAAGCACTCATGTCCACGATTTATCTATTTATTATGTACATATAAGGAAATAGTAACACAATTCATTCAATAAAAACAGTGTTAACCATGCAAACTGAAAAACAAAATTAAATTTCACGTTTTGTTATACAAACGCAATGGTTAATGAAGTTTGAACGTTTCACTAATCTAAATAATAATCATAGCATTTCTGTTTAAAGGGAATATCTTATTGACGTTGTATTTTGAAGCACGCCGTTTGAGAAAAAAAATGCGTATGTTGCGGGGATAAAATCAAAGTCGCTAACAAATGTATGTGTAAAACACATTTTGTTCAAAAGGCGAAAATAAAAACACTTATAACATGACATACAATACAGCTTTATTAGTCCAGTCGATTTGTGCAGATTTTCACCAGAATTGTTCAAGATGTGATAAAAGCATGAACATTTGCAGAATACTAGCTAAGAGCATACTGAACAATATCAGATATGGACCCACTCTAAAACAAATTGCATACAGGGGAATGGCGGCCATTTTAAAATGGCGGCCGTCAAATTTCCTAAAATTCATTTAAAAATTCATAAAAATTTATAAGTGTATCAACTGACCTGAAATCATGTATTTACCATGCAAATGACCTTATCGATGTTATCAAAAATCAAATTAAAAATAAATATGATGAAATTAATTGGAAGCCATCTTGAAATACGACATTCTAGCCACATTTGTCAAAATCAATGAAAAATATTATATTAAACTGTCTTGAACATGTTTAACGATCCATTTGAAACATACACTGCAAACATAATAACAATAGCAAGTGATTGGTATAATTTGAATAGTTAAAAAAAAGTTCCTTCATCAAAGAGGGACCATGTTTCCCATGCAGTCTTCTTTCCACGAGTAGAAAAGGATGACACTTGGTCACAGCCACTAAAGGCTTGAAAGAAAAGAAGTGCAGTGGACTTGGAAGTTAAAGTTAAAGTTAAAGTTGCGGTTCTTAGTCTGCTTCGATATGCATCTTCAGCCGACTTCGACATTAACCCCCCGATCACTGGGATTTAAGGCGTCCGTTTACATATGGCGCACCA
Source organism: Dreissena rostriformis (assembly GCA_007657795.1). Classification (NCBI taxonomy): domain Eukaryota; kingdom Metazoa; phylum Mollusca; class Bivalvia; order Myida; family Dreissenidae; genus Dreissena; species Dreissena rostriformis. The sequence goes on along the minus strand of VMBQ01000311.1, from coordinate 28,153 downwards.
GGCAGCCACGGCACATTGACTTATTTCCCTCACAGGTAACCATTTATACACCTGGGTGGAGAGGAACAAGCGTGGGATTAATTTTTTGCTCAGAAATATCCAGTGCCCCGAGTGGGATTCGAACCTGAGACCTCTCGATCCCTAGACCAGCATCATACCACTAGACCACTGTCCCCACATTGGTTCCAAATTGGCAGCGATTTCGTGAACTGGTATGTATCTTAGATTAATCGATATTGCAATGACAACAACATCAGTATCTACGGTTCTGATCATTATTTGACGCATACCAGTTTTTACTGCATCCTCAACGTGTAACATAATGCGCGTGTCTGCCTCTTCATGGTTACACGGTGATATTTGACTTGCTTGGGCCATTGCATTCATTCTGAGTGTCGAAACCACTATCTTGTCATCGGTTGCATTCAATGTCGATAACTGTTCTGCTAGATAGGTAAATAACTCCGTAAAAGATAAGAACTATCAGTTCAAACTTCAATGTAAGTTACCAGAATTTCAACAGTGGACTTTCCATTTCTCTTCTTTCTTTCCACTCCTCAAAACTGAGACTATTGACCCCNTGCCGCGCCCCCTGGCAGCCATGTTTTTCAACCAACCGGAACCATTTTCGAACTCGTCCAAAATATTAGTAGGACACTTGTTCTGACCAAGTTTCATGAGGATTAGACTAAAAAGTGTGACTTCTAGAGTGTTAACAAGGTTTTACTATAGCCATATAAGGAAAACTGCCCCCCCCCCCTGGCGGCCATGTTTTTTAACAGACCAGAACCATTTTCGAACTCATGTTATGGCCCTATGCCACTACGAAACAAGCCCACGATTCGCTACGATGTATCATATTTATTGAATCGGGAAGACTCGTGACAGTCTACGATTCAGTTACGACACTGGTACGATTGAGTTACGACGAATCGTGGGGTTCGGTTGAAGTCTTGCGAATAGGGTCGCGACTTCACTACGAGGTGTAAGAATCTACTGCGATTGTACTACGAACGATGCAGATCGGTCACGACTAGGCTAGGACCTCACCGAACGCACTCATGAATTAGGCGCCAATATCTATTGATATTGATAATTCTTTACAATGTGACCTACATTCTTATGTGTACATGTAAATATACATGTGTAAAAAGGCCTCCGTTCCTTTTTTGGCGCAAAATCAAAAATAGAAGTTCGACGAAGAGTTCCACATCTTGATCTTCAAACTCAATAGGAGGCGGAGTTGCTCCTTTCGGAGGACTTTCTGTGCTTACTTCTTCGATTGTATTCTTACTTATCTTCCCCCTGCCCTTGCCTTTTCTTGTCATTTTTTATTATAAACAAATAACCTGTTATTCATACAAAGCCCTAACAAATGAATGACTGAAAAAAAAACGAGAAGCTCTGTTTATATACCACACCCATTCTCCGAAAATCGTAACTGTTTCGTAACCAAATCGCGAGAATCTTAGTGGGCTTGCAAATCACTCGGGGTGAACTCGTGAGAGTCTTGACAAAGTGGTAGCTGATTCGTAGACAGATCACGTTATCACTGATTTCCCGATGGAGTCACGAATTACCTACGATTTCATTACGACGCCCAAGAACGCACTACGACGCTGTTACGAGTCAACTGCGATTGAATTCAGTCTAGTAGGTCCTGGCCAAATTTTAAACACGTTTAAAATCTGGCCACGATTTTTAGGGAGCTCACGAGTTGCAGGAATAACTTACGACCGGCCCACGACTAACTACGAATGAGTTAGGACCTTCGCCGATTGAGCTACGAATGTCCCCGACCTCAAACTATTGGAAATCGGGACAAATAGTGGGGAATCGGGTCGTAGTGGAATACCACCATAAGATATCATTAGAATAGATGTTCTGACGAAGTTTCATGAAGATTGGAAATAAATGTGACTTGAAGAGTGTTAACAAGGTTTTACTATAGCCATATAAGGAAAACTGCCCCGCCCCCTGGTGGATATGTTTTTCATCGACCGAAACCATGTTCGAACTCGTCCAAGATATTATTGGGGCACATGTTCTGACCAAGTTTCATGAAGATTCGACAAAAAATGTGACTTCTAGAGTTTTAACAAGGTTTTACTCAAGCCATATTGGGAAAACTGCCCTGCCCCCTGGCGGCCATGTTTTCCATTGGCATGGCATGCATGTGCTTTCAAAAGTAAATAAATCATGAGACACTAAAAGTCATTGAAACAAAAACTGTAAGGTTTTGAAAACACAATTCTACTTTTTTTTATGAAGAAGGTGTTACCTGTTTTCTATACAAGCAAGGAATAAGAAAACGTTCGGGGCTCATTTTCATCACTCAACAACAAACATTGTTAAAGGTGTTTACCTTTGTATTAGGAGGTATATTTGTGTTCTGTGGTTGAGAGAAGTACAAAGCTGGATTGTGGGCCAGATAAGGCACGGTCTGCGAGGGTTCGGGGTAGATACTGGACTGGTTTGTGGAAATAGAACTGGGGTACCTGGGCTTCGGCATCTGCTTAGTCATTTGGAACGGCCCCGCCCACCGTAAGATCCCAAAAATAAGCTGAGCACAACCCAGTTAGTAGACCATAGTATTCAAAGAAGCGAGTTCAGTTTATTTGTGCATGGAGTTGACATTCGATTTTGGCGCAATTTGATTGACAATATATTTAGCTGTAATAAATGATTCACAAATCATCTGTTGAATGTCTTGTAAATGTTCTTTACTTTAGTCGATACAAAATCTGAGGAAGGGTATTTAAAATCCCATTATTACAACCTAGTGCTCCACTGCAAAGTAGTGTTGTTTTTTTTTCAAAATGTAATCTTTACAGCTTATCAAACATATCTCAGTGACATGCAACTCTGAATTCAGAGATTATATGAGTCACTTTCGTATTTTTTGTTTTCTTGTTTAATGCATTTTTTCATTTAAAAGAACTTAAAAAAAACGTTTTCCAATTGACATTAAGAAATTACTTTCGCTTTAATAAACAGCATAAGCATACTTAAATGTGAACTCTTTTTTTCAATTATTTGGCATAGTTCATTCATTCCAACGAGAAACGCAATACTACTAGAGTTATTTTAAACATATTTATTTCTTTTGGCATATTCAGTGTACATCAATCATACAAAATACAATCATTATACGAAAAGGATTTGAACGAAAGAAATAATTATTGTAGTTTCTCTCCTTGCAGTGTATTTACACAATAAATCCTAGATTTGACAAAAATACTTAAGTTCGGTTTAATAAAGGTGCCTGGTTGTGGGTACATTCCCATCTTAGCGGTTGGCATGTACATCGGACTGCTCAGGGAATTGAATCGGGCCGCATTTGGAATAAAAGGATTGCTATAAGACGGCTGCAAAAAACGCAAAATTAAATTCTAGAACAGAACAGAGCTGCTTATAAAATGTGTATAATTTTTTATAAACAACTACCAGTAAATGACATCAAAAGTGTTAAATACAATTTATTATTGCAATTACATCATGTAGCCAATTGTTTATATTTTTTAGATAATTAGAATGCACTAAAATACCTTTTTAAGATGACAACCAATCATTATAATAACATAATTTATCTTGATATCAAACTATTAAACAGGAAGATGAGTTGTTGTTTTTTCAAGCATATTCTTGTATCAAAACAAACATGTCTCAAAAAAAAATTAAATTAATTAATGATTATTGTTCATTTATGAACGAAAATTTATCGTTCTTAATCATATTGTTCAGTGTTTTTGATCATCAGGAATTTCAGAATAATCTGGTACCGAACATTACGAATTAGTCAGTGTTATAAACTAACATTTGTACAACAGTTTCCCAAATTCATCCATTCATTCCTTATATCTCGGAAAATGATATCGCATACACGAGGTTAGCATACCTTGCTGTTTGCGCCCATAGCCGGCATGCCCTGTGGCCTCTGTTGGGCGAACACGCTGTACTTGCTTTGCTGGGGAGTCTGCATTGCGAATTTTCCACTTGGAGCTATATCATTGTTTTTGACAGGAATCTATGAGAATACATACAGTATTCACTGAACTTGCTATAACATTTGAAAAAGAAATGTTTATAATAAAAAGATCTCAAACACATTCAACATAAACATTTTTTCTGTGTATGTTCCTGTTTAAACAGTCACTGTTTACTAATTCAAATGATACATGTTACATAGTTAGGAATTATAACACATATTAACATTTTGCCTCCTGTACGTTTGAGTTTTTTGGGTTGATTGTCTAACCGATATTGGGTCATATTTCCAAGGTGAAACGTATCTTTTTTCTCAAATCTAGTCCAAATATTCACAACTGATGGTTTGACTTGGTAATGTTTATAAATATTCAAGCAAGTCTTTATCAATCGTGTGACATTGATCCCTGGCCAGGTTTGACCTCAGGGGCATGATTCGAACAAACTGTGTGCAGGACCACTATCTTATCATGTTAAATACCAATTAACACAACTCTTGGACTTGTGGATTCAGAGAAGAAGATTGTTGAAAATAAATCTACTATTTGAGTCTATATAAATCATATGACACTGGGACTTTACAAGTTCTTATCCGAGGATTTGGATTTGAGCAATCTTATTAGAGAAGTAATATATGATGTTACACATAAAACATAAGAATTGGGGTATCAGAGAAGAACGGTCAAGTTATTTACTATATAAGTCTATATAAATCATGTTACTCCTGTGGCCAGTTTTGACCAAAGAGGCATGATTTTAAATCTATTTTTAGATCTGGTGACCTACATGTGCAAAAGACCGGAACGATTTGAACAAATTTGAAAGAGGGTCACTCAAAGACCATTAATGTGAAGTTTCATAAAAATCTGTACAGTTTAAGAGAAAATATCGGTTGCATGAACAGTTTACGTATGGACGACAAAAGACGGTCACAAAAGCATCCAATGTGAATAGCACAAGTGAGCTCAAAATAAGCGACCATCTACACTTCAAATACGTAGCCCAGGTACGCCACTTTATAAATTGATTTACTGATATATGTAACACGCGTAATAGCTGGATCAACGCATGTACACTAGTTATATAGAATTATTACAATACATACTGGCGTTTGTAAAACTATTTAAGTATTAGTATCATTTAGTAATAGTGAATTGTATAACATTTGTGTAAGAAATTGGAGTTTAGAAATCAATGAACAACATCATAAATACAACATTGAAAAGAGTGAAACTTGTTCTGTGTCAACATCATAAATGATCATATAAAATGTACACCATTAGCACAGTTCACACTGTGCCTGAATCAACCTACCTCGTCAACATGTTCAATAACTTCTTCGCTTCCATCACAAGCAATCGGAAATGTTCCCATTTGCTTATCTTCGCTGATTACTTCCACTAAGTTTAGGTTACGAACAAACTCATATTCCTTCATATTGCTTTCATATCTACACCTTGCATTTTTATCTTTTAATAGTTCGATATTCTTTCCATTTCTCTTAAGTGCTAAATATAAATGCCGATAATGCTTTTTATGTTCTAACTCGTCTAAAAGTTTCATTTGCTTCAGTAGAACTTGTTTATGTTCCGTACATTTAAGTTCCGCTTCATCCAGAATGTCTGTATTTTGTTTGTGTAAGTCATCACTTTCTTTTTCTGCTTTTGTCATCAATAGTTTTAGTTGATCAACTAACGCTGCGTGAAATTCATGTATCTCTTTTGCAGAGCTTGATCTATATGTATCATTCACTCGTCGGTTTTCTTCTATTTTGGCCATTATGCGGTCTATTTCTTCGTCCAACTCTTGCAATAAAGACACACTTTTATTCACGTTCTTTGCGTCGTGCGGGATATTGTTTAAATCAACCACCGCGTCCAAACAAGATGCGTGATTTAAAATTACGCAACGCCCACAAATACAGACATCATGTTTCTCGCAATAAAAAGACTGGTTTTCATCAGTGTGGTCTTTACACTTTTGCTTGTGAATATCAGTATCCACTGACGATTTTAATCCTGTATCCGTTGAAACTGAAGTTTCAAAATTCGACGTTATATTTTGTGTATTTATACCTTCTTCAATGGGAAATATAATATGGGTACTGAACATTTTTGCTCTGGTATGATTCCTAAAACAGGTCTCACACAGTTTGCACTCACAGTTTTCGCAAATCCCTACAACCTTATCAGCAAAGCAGATTCCACAGTCCACAATATTTGTCTCCATTTTCTGATCCGATTACGCTGAAATTTTGAGAAATGATATTAAATTTGATTATTTTGTTTTTAAATAATACATGAAGATCTAGAGGGTCTTACATTATTCGATATTGATATGTTAGTGTTTAAATTTAACCACATGTCTCATTCTGAATTGATAATTGCAGTACTTTCCAAATAATTGAAGAAAAGGCATATACATGTATAAGATATGATGTCGAATACCATTATAATTGTTATAATCTACTATAGGAGTACCAACACATCTTCTGTTAAAGCGTATTTCAGTTGCCCCCAAGACATCGTGCTCGACTATTCTTTCGCTTTAGAATTAAAATATACATTTACTCTCAGTCGCCTGATATAAGGGCAACAAAAACATATTTGATGTTGAAGCTCTGTAGTAGTTATAAAGTATACGTAAAGTTGAAACTGAACTTTAAGCTTTAAACTGAAAATCAACTCGCATCCAAACCTTAAAGGGGCTTGTTTCGACGACTTTGGTGTGTTTAAGGTTCGACATTAAATGCTTTAAATTAATACATGTAAACATCGGAAGTAAACAGCTCACTTATTAAACAAGAATAGAGTTCACGAAAGAAAACAAAGCAACTCCATATGGACTCAAACGACTGACCGTTGGATCAAAAAAACTAACGCTTAAATCATACGGCCATCCGAGCTGATGCATTAAGAGTGCATTCTTGTGCTTAATATTAACAATGTATTGTCACAAAATAATCGAATTATGCTGTTGCTTTAATAAAAGGCCACGTGTACTTATTGCTCTATAAACCCAGCTGGAAATTCCAAATATTAATACAACCATTTTGAAATAAACACGTGACATTTTATAACTTCATACTGCTTGGAACCATGCTACACGATTATCGTGAAAGGCATACAAAAAAACTAAGCCATATAAATATGTATTTTTAAATATAACACACCAGAAACATTGAAAAAAAGATCCTCTGTTGAACTAATAAAATGTAAACAACTTGAGTCTAAAAATAGTTCTGTTGAAAAAGTATGGTGGGCCAGAAAAAGATAAGTTTATTTTATTGTTATGAAAGATACAGAAATATTGAAAACATTCCGATAAACTCCCTTATTTTTTATTGTGTATGTTAATGTTATATAAATAATAATATAAATGTCTTTGTTAAAGAGGCGTTTTACACTGTTTCCACAATGTTTGATTCAAACATTTATTTGTCTTTCTTCCCCACCATACTTTTTCATATTATTTAAGCCTCAAGTTGTTAACATTTTGTTCTTACAAAAGTGGATCATTTGTTCAGTGTTTCTAATGTGTTATATTTAAGGATACGCATTATCTTCTACAATGGTATATGTTCTAGCTGGTGTCAGTGGTTTAAAGAATAAACGAATAAAATAAGGACTTATGACTCCCAAGAAGAAAGTGGTTTATTATATGTGAAAAATATCTGATTATTTAATCTTTTGAAAGATTTTATAACTTGTTCATGTATAACTGAAGTTTATGTTATTTTAGTTGTGCATATTGTTCGAAACTAATGCTTATATGAGAAATTATTATTTTACACTACCCCACCCACTTCTGACCATTTTAGAAAGTGATATGTCCTTAAAGTATACATTGATAATTTCGTTAGTGATCAGGACCTGGCGACCACACCAAATTAATTAATATTCTGATAACTTGCAAGTTCATAAATATATTTGCAGCAGAGTAGAATTTTCAAACAAAAAATCGTTTAAATAAGTTACATACCATAAATACGATTCTGTAGAAGTGTTTGCTTACAAAACATGTAACAAATAATGTAACTAAGGGGAAACCGAAAGTGAAAATTCTCTAAAAATAGTAAGTCGTAAATAACGGGAGATAACTGGAAGAATATCTGAGGCGATAGCACACTAAATTGTACAATTGTTCAGAGAACCACAACACTCTGGTATCCGATCTTCAGTTTATATTACAGTATAAAAGGTCTGACATCAATCATATCTGCTACGTTAACACCTGTTTAACAACGTTTAGCGATATTACGTTATGCTATATAAGGATGGTTTAATCGGATTTCTGTTCCAGAACGAAAACTTTTATAAAAAGATTCATGGTACCTTGCTTATACTTAGATAGTACGCCTGGCACAAACAACAATTACGTGCGGCGCTCAGATTATATTTGAACAAAATTTATTACGCAAAATAAGAATTGTTATGCGTAAATAAGCCTACATCTTTTGGTAACGATTCATGGGTCTAGTTAATAATATTTTGATCCATATTTCTCCACTCGTCCTTATGAGTTTTTTTCGGAACCTCATTTCGAAGAAAAGGCTTCAATACCTGATTGATATAGAATTCGCTCTTAACTGAAGTTCCTTCGTTGATAAAGCGGTTTCCTTTAAAAGACACAAAAGCCAATGCCACAGAAGAGTTCCGATTAATGAACTTAAGTTTGTCGCTAAATGTTTCGCCTTTTATCATTGAAGTAAACTTTGCTTCGCCGGTACGAACCACCTAAATTGAACATTGCCTCATCAGAAGTAACGAAGTAATTCCATATTCCACCTCTTAAAATGTATAACTGCAAGTATCTAGCTCTCCCCTCCTTAATTAAGCCGACGAACTTTGCATTTTGTTTCTAAGTTTAGCTTCCAATATTTTGGTGATGATGTACAGTTCCTTTAGATTAGCCAAACATTGACGACATTTGTCGTTGGGTAGGTGGTTTAACTTCGGCGATCATACGATTGATTTTTCACATGACGTCCGGTGTGGCCACATTTCGACGATATCTAGACTTTGGCATAGGAAGGCCAGTATTGTTATGTTGGCAATGATGTCCAATAGTATCACAAATGTTCTTGATGGAGCCCAACAAAATCAAATATATCATTGCGTTCAACTAATTTTGAATATTCCTATATGTCTGTTTAATCTTCAAAGGTCCAACAATCACTCCTTCCACTTTGGCACTAAGTTTTCTACGCATCATGCTATAAATGACGAATAGCAATTGGGAACCATCAATACGGTGTTTGTACAAGGTACTGTCTAAACGTTTGTACAGATTTATTTTTATTTATTTTTATATAATCTGGGCGCCTCGCGTATGTCGGCCGCGTTGTGTGTTGTTTTTGTTTTGCATTATTGCATTTTAACAAAAAGGCGTTAAAAAAACACCAATGCTTGTTAAAAGCAAATATAAATTCAATTTTAAATTACGAAGCATATTTGCAACGGGCCACCGGTAAATGATTAAATCGAGTAGAACGCAAGTGAATTCCGGACATGACAAGTTGGAATTTTGGATAGAACAATTGTTTGCACGTGTTATGTGTTCTTCAGACATAATGCAATCAACGGCGTAAAGATTTAACTCTTTGCCGTACCTGAATCCCACAACCCAGGTATATTGTTGCACTCCGCTTCAGGCGCATGTCTTATACCAGGCATAACTAGTAGCTCTCTTTCAGTAAATAGTATGGCAGTGTGGCTTTAAAATATAAAGTCATTTTTGTCCATGAAAGTAAGTCAACCCAGACTTAAGTTATTCGATGTAATTTATTGTCCAGCAAGGAACTTAACATGTATGATGAAATATATTCTTTATTATTTACTGTAATAATAGCACTGAGCAAATTTCACTTACGATGTGTTAAAATATTAAACTTCAAGTTGGCACCAGAGTTCTAAACGTAGTTTTTACTATCAATGGAAGGTCTCCTTTTCCACAGAAAATCTGAGGTATATATACTTTTCCAATGACACACTGTGTCCTGTGTTATACACATGACACAGTGTGTCAAACACATGACGCAGTGTGCCTGCAACAACAAAAAATTGTGCCCGACACAGTATTCTAAGTCCCTTTTTTAACAGATGCTCAAATAAAATGTTCTTAAGTATAGACAATTTGTAACGTTAAAGCAACTTTAAAATGTGCAAAAACATATAACAACATAATAATACCTTAAAGGAGCGTTTTCTGCCATGAATTGAATTCATTTCAGAACTTTAACAAGTAATGCAAATACAAAATGATGCTCAAGGACTTTAAAAACCGGCTTGACATAAGTTGCTTAGCAACGGGCACGGTAAAAGTCAAGATGGCTGCCGTCGATTTCTAAGAAACAAGTGTGACAATTTAAAGTTAAAAAGCAATGGATGTAAACAATTCTAACTGTTCAAAATTGGCAGAAATGTCCTTAGTAGGACTACAATTTGATAACTGCTACTTATTTTGTATGAATTCTTAAATAATGGCATTAACTTTAAGAAACAAATGTCTATCTTCAAACCGGAAGTAGGAACATTTTAACAATAACAATGGAGTAAAAATCAAAAGTATGAAGGAAAACTAATTCTAGCCTTAACATGTGATATTAGTGGCTCGTCTGTAATATATAATGGGTCAGCACTATTAATTATATGACTAGGAAAAGCAACATGAATGGATGAACAATGAAAACAATGATGCTGGAAATTTAGGTAACTAGTTTCAATGTAATTTTGATTCACATTTAAATAATGTACTATGCACCGGGTTGTTACATTATGACGCAATTCTTTTTTTTAAAGATAAAATTTAATTTCAATGAATATTGAAATGTTTAAAGACAAAAGATAGTTATAATTAAAAAACAACATAATTATTAAATTGTTGTTTAATTGTTCTTTGTATATAAAACTGACAAATCTTCAAAAAAAGATAATACAACTACAGCTACTTCTTCTTATGATGTTGCTATTACTGCTACTGTAACTACTACTGCTACAACAACTACTACAACCACCACTGCTACTTAAACTGGTATGACTACTTTAATTCGACGTCTACTACAACAACTAATACTATTGTGCCTTTTTATTTTGATTTATCGCCTTTTTCAACGGTATTCATTACTATTTCTACTGATTCAACACTTCTTCCACTACTACTGCTACTACTTCCACCACCACCACCACCATAACTTTTAAAAGATGACCCAAAGATCAAAACATCCTGTATGAAAGTAATGAAAATTTTGACTCTGTATTTTTTTTTATTATGTATTTCATCATAACGTCAACATGGGACTTGTTTGATCGTTTGTTTGCATAGATCTCCGTATCAGTCAATCACATTACTTTTATATTATAATTACGTTAAACAAATATTCGCATGAGGGAATGGATAACACACTAATTTTATAAGAATTTAATTTACACTTATTCTTAGAAGAAAATATGGATTAAAATATATTAATCTACTAAACACAATAAAGTTTAAACCGTTGAAACTTGTCCAACTAATAATAAAATGACAAAAATGTGAACTACACTTATACGAAAAATTGAACACGCTATTGAGTTAGGAAAATATAAATATTTCAGGTGTTTGCAAGAAGTGAGTCACGTTCGTGCACTAACGAGTCAACCATTCGGTGTCTCCTTGTTTACCTATGAGCCTCGCTCTGTGAAAAGGGGATTTAATGCATGTGCGTAAAGAGTCGTCCCAGATTATGATATTTTTCGTTTAAAGAATGTCTATTCTAAGCAAAAATCCAGTTTAGGAGGAAAGTGTCCCTGATTAGCCTGTGCGAACTACACAGGCTAATCTGGGACGACACTTTACGCATATGAATTAAACCCCCTTTTCACTGAGCAAGGCTCATACTGATATAAAATAAGACATTTTTAATATGTTTGAACAAGCGTTATTTTTTCTAACAATCTACTTAGTTTTCCGTGTATGTGGTGCCCGAATATAGTTGATCATATACAAATAGCATATAACTATATACACTCACTGGAGTATTAAAAAACAACATAAACTGATTCAACAACAAATATTTTTGAAATAAATTGGCGTTGCAAATTTTGAAAATGTCGCTTTCTGCTGTATATAAAGCGTTACTTTATGCATTGTGTCACTAATAAGACTCTTATTATTTTATATTAACTAAGCCACTGAAAAGGTACAATGAATTTGTATCCTCCAGGAACACAATTGTATCACCAGTGATTCATTTAACTTATAATTCACGTCTTCAAACAATTTAAAAGAAAGATGATTTACAGATCAGATATTTCCATAGAAACATATACTCGTCAGTTCTAGGAAAGCACCCTATCAACCCTTTACACCATTCCTGGCTTTTGCACATGTACACTAATTTCTGCTCAATATTTAACAAAATATTATTCTTTCCTGGCAAAATCTAAATTTAATAATTTTTAAACAAACAACATAGATACGATATGAATTACTAAATACATATGCATGCAATTAACTCAAATATCATACGAAATATTTTATAAATTCATAAACATGGGGTTCGCTGAATTTATTGGAACGCAAGTACCAGTTATTAGTGTACATGATTTGTTTTATATTTTCAGTTGATATGATATATCCAGATTTCCTTTTCTTTGCAGATCTGTTCTCTTTATTTGATCTTCATTCATTGTCTCTTGTTTTCTGTCTGTTTTCGTCCATTTCGCTTGTCTTTTATGTTCTCCACAGAACCCGCCATTATCTCGAAAGAGGTATCTTGAAATTTTCAAACTGCGCTGCATGTCGGTGCACTACAAATGTTTATGGAATGTGTAGACGTTGTGTGTTATTGATATCACATGATGTCAGGTGGTGTATTGGATTTTCATCTAAATTAAGGCGAAACTGATACCCGTTTTAATTGTTAGTTAGCCAACATACGTCCTGCGTTCTTAAAAACATAACTTGCTTAACCAGGGAGGTACTAATTGCAAATGACAAATTTGAACAAAAAAAACGTCATAAATAAAGCCTAAATAGGTTAAAATGAGATATTTGAATTCAATCGAAAGATTCAAAATCGATTGTTTACATAGTATACATAATCATACCCCGATCAAGTTGTTGTTTTATATAACACCCTTTACGGGCGGATGGGATGGGATGGGATCGCCGGTTTTGAGGCTTTCCGATTGTTGAGTCGTACATTGCCATGGAAGTCAGCAATAAAAATATCAAAATCAACAGTACCTTAAAGCGCATACGTGTAATAGCTTTCCCGCCGTAATAGTTACCGAAAACAAATACGCAGTTCTGAATCGTTGGAAATCCCGATTCTAAGATCGGCAACATTTGAGCATTTATATGACAACTCTTTAGCTTCCGAATATTAAACAATATGTCTGCAACCGTTCTGCGCGATCGGTACTTATTTGGGATCAATACATCGAACCGTGGGCATAATTTTGCGCCACATCAAGCTCATTCGGTTTTGTATCGTCGTGTATAACGCAATTTGGCTAATGCGAATACACGCCGAACACGGTAGTAATTATTAAGTTTGCGTTGATCTAGAACTATACTTCAACAGGAAATTGTCTTACCTTTTGTAAAAAAAATAACGGTGTAAATGTTAATACCGTTTCTTATGGAAATTCGTCAGTTGAAATGTATAAAGTTTTAAATAGTTTGTAACTCTAATTCTTCTTTCCTGCTCAGGGTGGCCATGGTAATGAGAGGAGCTGGTATTCGACAAATTGAGACTGTTTCCACAAGGGTTTTCTTTAGCTGCTGGTAGCTCCAGTTGAGCTGGTTCACCTCGTGCTGGTGTGTTTCCCGGGTCTCGTCTAGCTCATTAAATAGGTGGCCATTGGTCTGAACCAGGGACCTGCAGCAGGGAAGATAATGCAACACATTTATCTTGTTTAGGTTGAAATCTTTTATGATTTAGCTTGACTGATGCAGTAGCTTGAGCCTTATTAAGAAACGTTAAGTATATGTCATTGTTTAACTAACAACTAATGATAGTTATTTGAATGGTTTTAAGGGCAAAAAAAAGTAAAAGAAATACTTCTATAACTGATTCCAGCAGAGTTACCAGTTTTTGTAGTTTGGACCTGGTCATACTCAATAAACAAGTTTATTTTTATTTAGTACTTATTGGTGCTGTGTTGTGGAATCTGATTTTCAGTATTGCAGCAATGTTTTTGCTAATTGGAAAAAGGACCGGTAAGCTTGGGAATCTATTTTTGTTTAATTCAAGTGTATGAAATATCCTTAACTATGTACCTCAAACCATATACAGTACATTTTTAGAGTTAGCTGCTAAAAGCATGTTTCATCATCATTAATTAGGTAGGGTGTGTTCAGAACAAATTGAAAGTACATGAAGGTCTTGTAAACAATAATTGGGAAGTATCCAGTAATAACATACTTCTTTAATGTACACTAACATAATCTTTATGTGTATGAATATTATTATACTATATGCATCTTTACATTAAACAAGAATTATTTTTGTATAGAATGTAGGTCCAAAATATCTAGCACAGGTATCTTTAATGATGCCTACCTGATTACACCTCGATATAATAGACAACTTATGTGTCCAGTGCGAAACTGCCACAGTTCCGTGTATGCATGTCCATGCCTCCTTCTGTTTCTTTAACTGTCAGGCGCAGAAATTACCCTTGCAGCACTAGTTGTACTGACAGAGGGTATACTGGTGAAGGTTCTGGTACTGGTGTACTCATGTCGCTTGTGTTGACATTCAACAGATATGCTGCGTGCCTTAAAAGAGCAGCTGCTCTTTGCTGTGGGCTCATATCTGCAAATTTATTCATGTAATTTTAAAAGTTTACAATAATAAGTCAATATTATGTAGTATAGTGATATATTAGAGAGATAATAACTATTATGTAGTCAAATATTCATTGTTATTACACTTTCTGATCTAAGTTTCTAAACTGTGTTCACATAAATATGATCTTGTCTGCTTTAATCAGCTTACTAACATCTGCATGAAAATCTTCAATTTTCCACAATTATCCTATATTTACTCTACCATCATCTTGATTTTTTGTATGGTGGTTATCCGCGTGTTATATTTTGTCAAAGATTCACTAATTTATGCTTCCTGTTTTTCACCAGTGCTATGCTAGGGCTCTGCAGTCTTGCCAGAGGAAACTCCCATGAAAATATCAGCGTCCCATGTGAAGATCGAACCCAGGATCCCTGAGTTACAAACCCTAAACCTTAACTGGGTCACTGAGCTACGCAGTATAGATGCAAACAAGATCAATCTACCATTTAAGTCAAAAGTATTATCTTCAAAAATGGGTTCGTTTGAAAACGCTATCTATACTGGTTTAAATATTATGTAAAGGGTCAACTCGTACCCATTTTGGTCAACTTATACCTGTTGTTTGGTCAACTGGTCTATCCAAAGTAAACTCGTACCCAATATACAGAAATGGGGTCAACATATTGAGGTCAGATGGTACAAAAAAAAGTATAAGGCATATACACATTTGAAATGGCAATGGGAAACCATTAAATTTCAGAATAATTTTTTTTAAATGTGCATTAGGTAACTGAGCATACTTATTTTGTCACGTTGCTTTCCATTTTAATTATGTATGAATTCTATGCCGTATTGACTCGTAATAAAGAAAGTAAAATGAATAATTTAAATAAGATACAATTTTACCAACATAATTACGAGTTGATTAGACAAAGACAGGAGAATGATAATATGCACGGAAACAAGCAAACAGTCAGACGTTTTGATCATAGTAACTCATCTCGTCACAATGATATTATGGGACGTCTTGACAGTGGTACGTTTGAAATGTAAATGAAAACAAGATTACGTCCATTAACGTCTAATAAACCTTAATCACAAACCAAAGGAAAGCCCAACGCTCGAAATGGATAATAAAATCGTGTGCAATTTACCTAATAAACAATTAAATTTTACCTGAATATGGACCGTGTAAAATACTTTCGAAAAGGCGCGGTAGAGTAATTTGTCTGGTACATATATAATACCACACCGTTCTTAATGTTAACCATTTACGAAAACTGCCGAAAACTCTGGTTCCCCGTCGTATATGAATTCAGTATTGCAAATGCATTCGTCTTAATGCATCCGGCATTCGGCTTACTTCATGTGAGCTGCTGCCTTGTGCTTATGCATTTCGCTAAGTAGAACTTACAATTAATATGTCATTTCTATCATTACTTCGTATTGAAATGATAATAGTAAAGTAACAAGAAGATTAACCATAAACAGAAATGATGCATTTGTCATTTACTCGCAAGACTATAGGATTAAAATACAACGAGTAAACATCAAACATGGAGTTTTCATGAAGCAGTACACAATTGTCATTAAGCAATATGTAATTGTCATTTGGCAACATGAATGAACTGGCGGATATTCCCTTCCATAAATCGTTGCGTATTGGGAAATGCACATGCCCTCGATTAAATGGTATGTAACACGTAATTCCTGAATATATCAAGTAAAATGTTAAATGTATTTAAATGTGTACTTTCCTGCCGAAATAGTGATAATTGTAAAGATAATAAATTTCTGTTTTTATTCAGTAATAGGTGTAGAAGTGTTAAGAGATAGAACTTAAGGACGTATGCTGCAGTTTCAATGCAAATTTTGTAATACCTAGAATTTGATATTTTTTAGTATGTAGCTTGAATTATCTGTAATGGATAGAAAAATAAAATAAAAATCATGGGTCACCGGGGTTGTTATTTTTTTATTCGCACTCGAACAACATACCTATTTCAGCATAAGAATAAATTAAACATAAGGCAAACACACACAAATCGAGAAAATTAATGAAACAACTGTTGAAAAAACTATCTCTCTCTCTTTCTGTTGGCATAATTCTGATTTAACTTTACTGCAAATTTAAAAAAAAACAACATTTATTGATTTTTCGGGGCATTAATTTATCAAAAACAACAACAACATAATTTCACATATGAAAAGCAATTCTATGCATATTACTTTTATTATTATTTAAGTCTTTCCCATACCTAGATTTTGTCCAAACTTACCCAAATGTTTGATTATTTATTACTGTGTAAAAATTAAAAAAGAAAAACATGGGTCACCAGGGTCGTTTGTAAACAAGCGCAGTTTAACTGAATGTGGTAGGGAAAAAAAACTATTTTAAAAAAATCTTAAAAATTAAAACGGTTAAGTTCAAAACAAATACTAGAAAATGTATTCCAAAACAAAAGTAGAGATTTAAATAAAACACAACTAATGTGTATCCAGATCAGAAAAAGTAGGTAAATATAGCATCCAAAACAAGATGTGAGCAATACATTTAAAGGGGCATATCAACGGTATTTATTGTAATTCTTAACATGACTTGACCATTGTTTGGCTGTATGCCAATGCAAAAGTAGATTTAATTTTAAATGAAGACGCAAATTATTAATAATATGTATCGAGATCAGTAAAAGTAGGCAGTATCCAACTAAAAACAAGATGTATATAATACACTCAAAGGGGAACATCAACGGTATTAATTGTAATTTTTTTCATGACTTGACCAATTCTCGGCATTCCATTGTTATACATAAATGTATCTATTAGCAGTTATATATTATTACAATTGTCAAGAAAATGTTTACACAAAAATAATATATACACACAGTTAATGTACGATACAACCATAATTTAACAAAAGTAATTTATTTATTTGAAAACCTATACACATTACTAAAACGTCTGCATGTATTTAAAATTACAACATAAAACAATTTATGCGTATATGTTAAACAATCATTCACTTCATACTTGAACTTCGGTATCTTTGATAAGTTTTTTGGAAATTATAATAACATATTAGTCTTTGATACGCCACTGTAATGTAATAATACTTAAGGCTGATGATTCCTCATGCACAAATACCGGCCCGATCAAGTTCCCGCGTATCACACGTGGTTGCATGGCGCGTCTTTATTAGTTCAACTTGTCATACAATAGAAAGAAATATTTAACATTATTTAGGAAGAATGGTTTAGATGCATGGCAAACGTTTGTTTTCTTTGATGTGACTTGTAATGTGTTGCACGTGCGGTATCCGCATGTTTTCAAATACATTGTTTGACGATCGGAAAGCCTGAAAATGTCTTGTTGTTCATCATATTTTTATTTCAATTGCTAACAAATAATAATAAAAACATTTTTGTTCTAATCAAATTCATCAAAGAGAAATATGATATGCGAACGAAAAACACACTAATATTCGATTATATCTATTTGCACGTCGAGCAAGATGCAACCCAATCCGCACTTGATCCAGAAGTATTAGAGCGTCATGAATAAATGATATTCATTCATTATTGATTCTATGTAATAAAATATATCAAACAACACCGCATGAAAGTTGTTATACTTAGTAAATGTGTGAGAAATTAAAATTATAAAGTTATTGAGATTAATTGTTAAGCATAACATCAAATGTACCTGACATTATAATTTATGCATATACAAGTATATTATTGTGACATGTTCAAAACATATGAATAATGATACTTCAATAACACATTTTTTAAGCGCAGGAAAGCTATCCTTTTTAATAAGTCTAAATTGCGACACAAACATCTCCAATTATAAGGATGTATCAACAATTTTCCCGTTTTAAGACTGCTGGTTTAATTCTACCGCAACACAGACACTTCTGAATATCAGCGCCATTGTTTAAATAGAAACCGTCGCATGTCCAGGTTCCTTCTTCCTTCTTAAACATTGAAGCCAGGTCTTTTTTAGGTGCCTCGTCTATTTTATCACTGGAAGCTTGATCTGCCTTGGAAGATGTGTCTGCCTTAGCGACATTTGACTCGGATCCCATTTCAGATTGAGATTTCTCAAAGGCGACTCTGAACTTATCTGCGATATCTGGTGTTTTAAACTTGATAGCAAACTTCTCGGGTTTGGCCTCCCCTTCTGAGAAATCCATCGTATTCCATACCCAGGCGCAATCTGACGCCGCCATCGGGCTCAGCTTCATCTCCGGACTGATCTTGTGGTTCGCACACACCTTCAAAACCTGCTCTCGTCTCATTAAAATGCGCACGCTTTTGTTGACCCGATGTCGAAGGATCTTAATCTCACCGAGTCCTCTCTCTTTCCACTGACCAGATTCCTGGTCGAATCGGAACAACTTTGCACGTTCGCAGAACAACTTCTCCTCCTCCTCTTCTCCAGTTTTCACTTCAATCAAATCTGGCAACTGGATGACTGGCTTAAAGTCAACATTGGGTTCGTATTCGTCAACGGGCTCGTTGACGAATTGATTGTTACGTAGTCTTGGTGACGGGTTTTTTCCAAACACTGGCATCCAAGCCCCTGTAAATCCTCTCTGGTCACCAGAAGATTGGAAAGAGGGAGCTGTCTGACCCTGAACTGCTAAACCTCCAAAACTGTCAGTGGGCTCTTGTCCAGATATAAAACCTGCTGTTGAAGGAGTTCTCATTTTGGACGTCTGAGATGGCTGCGTTGCTGGTGTAAAGGTTGAAACAGCAGCGGGCTTGGTTGTACTTGGCGTCAATGAAAATCCACTGAAGGGGTTTGATAATTCAGAAGATTTTGTGGTACCTGCAGTTTAATTTTTTGGTTCAGGTTCTTCCTTTGGCTCTGAAATCTTTGGCGTGGACGTGAAAGAGAATCCCTTAAACACCGTCTTCTGCGGCGTAACTGGGGCTGCTATGGGACTCTGAGTCCTGTTGGCTTTCTCCTGACTCTTAGTTGCAAGATTGCTCAAAGCAGCCGAGGCAGAGCTTGCCATCATTTGACCTGGAGCCTTAATGGCGGGTGACACCAGAGGAGTTGTCTTTGCACTCGAGGATGCTGGAACATCGAAAGAGCCTGGTATCAGTTTAGGTTTACTCTCTGAGAACTGAGTGGTGATGACAGCATTGGGTGGCATCATAGGCGTGGCTGGTTTGGAGCTCACTGGGGCAGGCGTGATGGTCTTGTTGGTCACGCTAGGAGGGATTGCTGGAGAGTTGGAGGGGGTGAGAGTCGACCTGGGAAACATTCCCGTCCCCACGGAGCCTGGCACCACTCCGGCCTGGGACTGCTGGGTCGATGTTCCACCCTGGGAGGAGAACTGCTGGTTGTTTTGAGAGAAGAAACCCGGGCTGGGCATCTGGGCAGGAACAGGCATTGAATGATGTGGAGGTACCAGAGACTTGTTTCCCACGCCGTACTGAATAGACGTCCCGGGTAGAGCATTGGGAAACATTCCTTCTTTCTGGACTGCAGACGATAAGGCAGGAGTTGTAGTCGGCGTACCAAACGAGAACTCTTTTGATTGTTGAGTGGACGCGCCCATAGCCGACATGTCCTGTGGCCTCAACACGCTGTACTTGCTTAGCTGGGGATGGCCAGTCTGCATTGCGAATTTCCCACTTAGAGATATGTAATTGTTTTTGACAGGAATCTAAAAGAATACATACAGTATTTACTGAACTTGCTATAATATTTGAAAAAGCATTTCTTATAATATAAAAGATCAGTTCTTCTCAAATCTAGTCAAACTATTCCCAATTAATGGTTTGACGTGTTGATGTTTATAAATATTCAAGTCTTTATCAATCGTGTGACCTTGATCCCTGGCCATAGTTAAAAGATCTCAAACACATTCAAAATAAAAAAAATTGCTGTGTATGTACCTGTTTAAACAGTCATTATTTACTAATTAACACGATTCATGTTACAGAGTTAGGGATTATAACACATATTATCATTTTCCCCTGTAAGTTCAGGGGGTTTTGGTTGATTGTATAACCGTTATTTGGGTCATATTTCAAAGGGTAAAACGTATCTTTTTTTATCAAATCTAGTCCAAATATTCCAAATTGATGGTTTGACTTATTGATATAAATATACATTCACGTCTGTATCAATCGTGAGACCTTTATCCCTGGCCAGGTTTGACATCAGGGGCATGATTCGAACCAACATTGTATAGTACCATTATCTTCTCATGTTACATACCAAAAACATAGCTCCTGGAGTTGTGGATTCAGAGAAGAAGATTTTTAACATTATCTACTATTTGAGTCTATAAAAATCATGTGACACTGGGGCGTTACAAGTTCTGATCCGAGGGGTATGATTTGAGCAATCTTTTCCGAGAAGTAATATATGATGTTACACATAAAATATAAGAATTGCGGTTTCAGAGAAGAATGTTAAAGTGATTTACAATACAAGTCTATATAAAGCATGTTACTTTTTGGGCGAAGCCAGTTTTGACCACAGAGGAATGATTTTAACACAATTAGTAGAGGAACACACTTAAATGTTACACATCAAATGTTAAGCCCCTGACCATTGCGGTTTCGGGGTGTTTCTTTTTTTCCTTTTTCTTTTTATATCTGGTGACCTACATATGCAGCAGACCGGAACGGTTTTAACAAGCTTGAAAGAGGGGCACTCAAAGACCATTAATGTGAGTTTCATTAAACAATGTACAGTTTAAGTGAACCTATTTGAATGAAAAGTTTACTTATGGACGACAAAAGACGGTCCCAAAAGCACCCACTGTGAATAGCACAAGTGACGTTTAAATAAGCGACCATATAACTATTTTTTTATAAATTAATTTACTGATATATTTCATACATGTTATAGCTGTATACTAGTAATATAGAATTATTCCAATACATACTAACATGTGTATAATTATTTACGTATTAGTATCATTTCAGTAAAATGAATTTTATTACATATGTGTAATATATTGGAGGTTCAAAATCAAGAAACAACATCATAAATGATTATAAAAAATGAACATCGAGCGAAGGAAAAGTTATGATATGAGCAAATTTCACCGTTTGCCTGAATCAACATACCTCGTCAACATCTTCAATTACTTCTTCGCTTCCATCGCAAGAAATTGTAAATGTACCCATATGCTGATCTTCATTGATTTTTTCCAATAACTTAAGGTTACGAACAAACTCATATTCCGTAATATTGCTTTCATGTTTATATCTTGCATTTTTATCTTTTAATAATTCGATATTCTTTCCATTTCTCTTAAGTGCTAAAAACAAATGCCGATAATGCTTTTTATGTTCTAACTCATCTAAAAGTTTCATTTGCTGCCGTAGAACTTGTTTATGTTCCTGACATTTTAGTTCCGTTTCATCCAGAATGTCTGTATTTTGTTTGTGTAAGTCATCACTTTCTTTTTCTGCTTTTGTCATCAATATTTTAAGTTGATCAACTAACGCTGCGTGAAATTCATGTATCTCTTTTGCAGAGCTTGATCTACATTTATCATTCACTCGTCGATTTTCGTCTATTTTCGCCATAATGCGGTCTATTTCTTCGTCCAACTCTTGCAATAAAGACACACTTTTATTCACGTGATTTGCGTCGTGCGGGATATTGTTTAAATCGACCACCGAGTCCAAACAAGATTTGTGATTTGAAATGACGCAGCGCCCACAAATACAGACATCATGTTTCTCGCAATATAAAGACTGCTTTTCGTCTGAGTGGTCTTTACACATTTGCTTGTGAATATCAGTATCCGCTGGCGATTTTAATCCTGTATCCGTTGAAATTGAAGCTTCAAAATTATTATCTTCTTCGATGGGGAATATGATATGGGTACTGAACATTTTAGCTCTGGTATGATTCCTGAAACAGGTCTCGCACAGTTTGCACTCACAGTTTTCGCAAATCCCTACAACCTTATCAGCAAAGCAGATTCCACAGTCAACTGTACTTGTCTCCATTTTCGGAGCAGATTACGCTGAAATGTTTAAAAGCGTTGTAAAATTTGATTATTTTGTTTTACTAATATAATTATGGTGATCTACAGGGTCTAACAGTATTCAATATTGATATTTATTATGTTCAATTTTAAGCATATGTCTCATTCTGAATAAATGATTGCAGTACTTCCAAATAATTGTAGAAAACGCATATATAAGATATGGTGACGAATACCATTATAATTGTAAATATCTACTATAGAAGTAACAACGCATCTTCTCTTAAATTATTTTGCTTTTATATTATTATGTACATTTTCTTTCAGTCGCCTTATATAAGGACAACAAAGACATATTTGATGTTGATGATCTTTAGCAGCTATACAGTATGTGTAAACTTTAAGCTGAACATTAAACTTTAACCTGAATATCAACTTACACCCAAACCTTAATCGACTATGGTGTGTTTAAGGTTCGTCATTAAATGCTTTAAATTCATCTATGTACATTCGTAGAAAACATAATTGCAAAACAAAACAAAACGAACAAAATATTTTACACACTTCAAATCAACAAGAGCTGTGTTTGTCAGAAACACAACGCCCCCTACTGAGTTTTTTTT